>JAIPRK010001778.1:0-42832 GCA_025469195.1 Chaitophorus viminalis
TTCTCGAATTCATTGCTAAATTATAATTTTTTTATCGTTTCCCTCATACAATAATAAATACATTGATTTTAGACCGATTTTGAGACTTACTGGGAATGAGACTTAAGTATCGAGTACCTAATTAAAGGCATTTTTATGGTTATTATTTTTATTTTCTTAATTAAAGTTTTATTATTTTTGTTGTACGTTTTATGGAATGTATAATAAACTACTTTATTTATTTCTATTATTTATTCATATGTATTTATTACACATATTTTAAAATAATATAATATATAATTACATATTTGATTCTGAACGGAATGATGGAATATATTGATTTTACAATGATGTTTTTTTTTTTTGTGTATGACGACACCTTTTATGGCAGTAAAAATGCTTCGATTTTCTTAAACAGCAACTTTCTGATAGGAAAGTGAATGTAGATGGGACTTGGGCATGTCAATAATCCAACTTCTTTAATACTTTTTTAAAAAAATCGAAAATAACGATAAAAAAATTACAAAACAACAGGAAATTTTACGCAAAATCACGTCTTTACTAAATACATTTTTTTAAATGCTCTAACTCCAAAACGAAAAACCGCAACAACTTGAAATTTTCATCAAATCTTTATATTGGTGTTCTCTATACATGGTTAAGTTTTCAAAGTACTTTAACATATTTTGACTTATTTATAGACAATTTAAATTTTCAATTATTGTAAAATTTTTTTTTTAAACATTCAACATCTATTATTAAACTTTAATTGGCTAACCAAAAACTCTTGAAAATTTAATACAAGGTTTATAATAAGTCAAAATTATCGTCACTAAAAAATTTCGGAGATCGTTTCACTCAAATTTTTTTTATAAGCCCATAAATCTCAAATTTGTATAAAATGTGTCAAAATCACAATAATTTGCAAGTTATTTTGTAGATATAAATTCATAAAATTTATTCTGTTTATACTTAAGGTTCAAAATTTTAACACTTAGTTATCCA
Source organism: Chaitophorus viminalis (assembly GCA_025469195.1). Taxonomy (NCBI): domain Eukaryota; kingdom Metazoa; phylum Arthropoda; class Insecta; order Hemiptera; family Aphididae; genus Chaitophorus; species Chaitophorus viminalis. The sequence continues at coordinate 985 of JAIPRK010001778.1, forward strand.
TAAACTATTATTCAAAAGTTTTTAAAAAAATTTCTACCAGACCAAAAGAAAAAAATTTTATGACCGTTTGAAATTTAAATTTTTACGAAATTGCATAAAATAGCGATTTATCGTCAAACGATTTTAAATATTTGTTATAATTCAAAAAGTATAAGTTACAGAAACTTGAAATTTTTACCAGTTATTAAGATAGACACTTCCTCTATGTCATAATTTTTCGAAATATTACATTGATTTTTAAGCCACTTATAGGCACTTAAAATATTCGAATTTTTTACATTTATTTTTTTTATAATCGGTGATAAAAAAAAATTGACTAATACAAAATACTTGAAAATTTAATAGAAGATTCCACAGAAGTAGTTATTATTATCATTTAAAAATTAATAAAATTTTTTTTTTATAAACGTTTGAACAGCGAATATTGATATAAAATTACATGTAAAACATAATATAATGTATAATATTCTAGACTAACAAACGATATCGGTTTTTGAAATTTGCTCTAACTCAAAAACAAAAAACCGTAACAACTTGAAATTTTTACAAAATCTTTATATTGGTATTATTTATACATACTTAAGTTTTCAAAGTATTTTGACATATTTTAACTTATTTATAGACAATTTAAATTTTTGATTTTTGTAAGTTTTTTTTTTTTAAATATCTATAAAATCTTTTCGGTTGTCCGAAGACTCTTGAATATGTATTAAAGGATTAATTATAAATTATAATAATTGTAACTAAAAAGTATCGGAGATCGTTTCACTCAAATTTCTTTTTAAGCCCATAAAGTTCAAATTTGTAAAAAATATGTTAAAATTGCGATCATTTGCAAGTTATTTTGTAGTTGAAAATTCATAAAATTTTTTCTGTTTATACTTAAGGTTCAAAATTTTAACATTTTGTTGTCCATAAGCTAATCTTCAAAAATATATAAAAAAATTTCTACCGGACTAAAAAGAAAAAGTTTTATGACTGTTTGAAATTTAAATTTTTACGAAATTGCATTATAATTCAATTTAAATATAAAATACTATATTATTATATACACATTTTAGACAAACATATTAACTCCGTTCAGAATCGTTATTCATATACAATGATATCTATTATTGCATTCAAATTTAACAAATCCATTGTAATAATGAGCTATCCTATAAACGAGGTGCACTCCACCCCCAACTGTACAGCAAAGCGAGGCCCACCTGTTCGTTTTTATTGTTAATTTTACTTTTTTTTATTTTTTTCTATATATTAACGAGTATTAACCATTTAAAAAATGGGTTTTATTTTATTAAGTATAATCAACTTTAATTGCTATGCACTGGAATTTTTCGAATTTCGGTTTTCATGGATATCAAAATATATACAATATGTATTTGCATAAGTATAAATGTAAAGTTTTTACTTCTTAATGATTGTACATTAATTTAAGAAGTTATCACACACTGACTATTGTCTAAACATATCAAGTACGAATGACTAATGTAATATCAATATTTCATATTCACTTTCATATTAATATGATATGAAACCGGAACCAAATAATACAGTGCTACTAATACAGTAATACTTAATGGTACACTGCAATCGTAGATCTGATTATAATATTCAGTACCTACTCACACAATTGCCAATTCTCACAGTAGACTTATTTCAATATACTCCATAAATTCTTTGAAGTTAGAATTGATTTATATTTTAATAGATTAAAACCTTATGAGTTCTAAGCTATAACAATTTGAAGTAATTTATAAACATTCAAAACACAATGATATTTTAGATTGAAAATAAAATTAAAATTACAAACTAGAATAAGTAGAAATATAAATGTTTTCATAACCTATATAATAAATAATTTAGAATATAGCGATGTATTAATATGTTCTACTTTTTAGTTTTAACTATATTTGGAGAATTCTATGTTAATGAATAGTTTTCTAGAATTGAGCTATTGACTTTTCTATAAATATGATAACAATTTTTATTTTTAAATTCTTCAAAGAAAACCAAGTAGGTTTCAATGAAAAATTATAAGAAGCACAATGGTGATAAATGTTAACCGATGAATATTAGGTTATAAGCTATTTATGTTATAAGAAAATTAAAATTAAATAGCTTTATTCTAATACTATAATAGCCATAGCCATTACATCAATAATAAATTATAAATAGGTATCAAGTTGGTAGATCCTAACAGCGAAGGTTTCAAAATTTAGTTACCTATACATTTTTATTTCAACTCACGGTTACAATGCGTATGGTAAAATAATTAATTTAATTTATCAGATGATCTTTTTATGTGAAATACAAATACTTAAAAAAGAACTTATATTTTTTTATTAATAGATATGAAAATGTATAGGTACTATGTAAACTTTGAATTTTATTTTCAATTTTTCATTTTATGTATTATCAAGTATATACATACGATATAATTGCATTTATCTTATATATAGCTTCAACTAAACTTCTGAAATATTTATTTTTTTAACTACGTAACAATATTTTTGAACATTATAATAATTCCCGCATAATATGTTTATGTGTTCCTAACTATTCTTTGTGTCTATTTAATCCAGTAAGCTATTTCTTTTGTAAAACATAAGTAGTATTTCTTTTTTATCGTGTCTGTAACATCAACTGTTAGAAATCCAATTAAACGTGTTAATACAATTTAGTGAAACCTCTCAATAGCGTCAAGTTATACCCAATTTATAACTAAACTATTTATCAACTGTTGTTCCAAAAGTCGGACAAGTGTGTAATAAATATAGAAAAAAAGTGAATACAATTTTTGTATTTACTTTGTATATTAGTATATAAGTATGTGATTTCAGGTAATTTCACGTTAAGGATCAGACGATCAGCGTGTGATGAGAGAACTGACGTTTTTTGTCATCCCTCTAGGTCTCTAGGTTATCAAATATATATATATATGGGTATTAGGGGTACTCAAAATTTTGATGAAAGGTCAAAGGGTTTAGGGTACGCGAAAAGGTTGAGAAACGCTACCATTGAGCAATAGGTTAGATATTATATTATATTATCATTATGTTCAATACTGATTATTATACTGATATTATACTGAAATGTATTAAAATTTATTACATATATGAACAATTGCATAGACAATACTATAAAGTATTTACAAACTATAATACAGTTTTCTTCAGTAATAGTTTTGAATAAATAAATAAACCTAAAAGTTTTTAGTCATTAGTAAATACTTACTATGCATTTTAATTGGCTCAATTAAATGACAGCAGTTAAAACAGTTTTTTTTGTAATTAGTCATTAGATGACTTTTTTTTATAATCTATATTCACCCGAATCATCAATTTCAGTATACGTTTGGTAGATTATTTTGGAACTTAGACATAACAAATAAAATTTATTCAATTTACTTGTATTAAATATATTTCAGTAGTTTGAGAGTTTGACACTTACATTATAAAATAATTTTAATTATGAGTAGTTTATCATGTAAAATTAGTAAAATTATTTTTTTTAATTGTATAACCATGTTTATCCGTCTAAAAAATGTCCACTCGCGTAAGCGTCCCGTTTACCTATTGGCTACGTCCCCTTTAGTTTATATCTAGAAAATATTATCAAAGTCGTAGGTAGTAAAAAAGTGTATACCCCTAATAATTTATTATACCAACGGAACTGAGTCATATTGTATCAAATGCATATCAATAATAATTATAATTAATGCTTCAACATTCATATCTATTAAAATTGTCATAGTAATTAATAAGAAGTTTTCTCTAAATGTTCTGACTATATTAAGAAAATTTAGAGAACTATCTTACTTTTATTAGAATAATATAAACGGCCGATTTTCGATTTATACTTTTTTAAAAAAAAATCAAAACTAAACTGTTAGAAGTGTAATATAATATTTAAAGCGTTTACTGCGACTCGTTCGAGAACTATTCAATCATATCTGATCTAACACAATAAAACTAAATATAAATAGTGTCTATACTGTTTATTTTAACCTACAACTTACAAGTATAATAAATAATGACGTTACACTTTATTATGATTTATTTTATTTACTTGTATACGGTTTTATCTTTTATCGATTGGTGAAATGTCTACTAAAATTAAATACTTACGGCCTATTTAAAAGCCTTTATAGATTTATTGTTTTTCCATCTTTATTACAATATCGATTAAATCCAATTAATTATAGTGTTATACATATCGTACAGCTACTTAAAATGACTAAGAAACCATGTAGATAAAATAGACTTACAGTATTATTGTATTATATATTTATAAGAAAATTGCAAAACATATTCAAGTCCATTGACATAATTGTTTAGTACAAATAAATATAATTTATAATGAATAAAGCTGAACATGTTCAAGGAATTGTATAATTATATATTATTTTCTGTTTTTAACTTTTAGTTGATTACCGGCTATGTTATCTGACAAACTATATGTTTGCTATAAAATACTTATGTAAAGATTATATTAATCTTTAACCTATTTAAATTAATTTGTTTCGGATTCATTATATTATTTGTTATAATTATAACGCTTTCAAGCATCGACTTTCGCAGGATAATAGTTATCATCATGATATTCATAAATCATTGTAGATTATTTATAATTTATTACAAAAATGTTAATTTAATTTATTTGGTGTAATCGTATACGTATATCTAAAACTAAAAGAAGAAGAGAGTCTAACTTTTTGAGAAATAAAGTATAACTCTACATTCAAAGTATTTACGCCATAATTTATTACGATTGAAGTCCGATAATTCGAATTTTCGAATTTGTAACACCTGCTTCGAGTTATTCCAATACGGTCGTACAAGTAAAAATTAATAAGTATTAACCATTTTACACGGTTCAAAAATAGCGGTTTAAAATATATTATAAATTTCAACTGATTGTTTGTCAAAAAATTAACGATTCATTTTTAAATTTAATTTTTGATAATATTCCTTTAGATAAAATGAGAATCTATTATAGTTTTTATGGATAATAGTTTTAGTACAAACACTACAAACATACCAAATTTATTAATTATACTTTACGCCAACCTTTATTCAAAATTAATTTTTGAATGGGATAATTTATAAAAAAAAATTATAAATACCTATTATAATATTAATAACCAACATGACTGCATACATACGCGATTAATTTAGTAAAAATGGTATAGGTATATTCCCGGTTACTGTATTTATAATAAGGTTAGGTTAATTCTATGCTTAAGATCGATATTAATTGGTTCCATTCCCCAAGCCAATTATAAAAAAAAGTTTTGAAAACAATTGCATTATACGAGCGTTGGTAATTGCATATGATGCGCTTGTCTAATGTCACCTGCTGAGAAAACTTAAGAATGGCTAAAGCGGCCTTATCCTTTTAAGCATTTTATTATGTAACCTCAACCAACTTTCAGATATATTATGCTATTAAATATTTATAAATTATTATTAAAAAATTTTTTTTTTTTGTAATATTAAATATTATACTTATTCATACAGTGCACAAAACAAATAAATGAACGGTGTATTAAAAGTATAAACCGTTTACGAATAATGATATACGTACTATATTTGTATACGTAACTATACGCCTGCGTTCTAAGTACTATAATTATTTGGAATTATTTAGAATTATTTGGATACTTTAAGACTAATGTTTTATTATATTTTTTATGATTAGTTACATGACTATTACTTTTATTAATTTTCATTATTCATTATTATTATAAAAGTATTTATTAGTAAATTTTTAATCTTGAGTTCAATCGACTAAATTTATAATAATTTTCAACAACAATATGCATTTATAGATTGGATTCTAGAATACGTTTTAATTAATTTTCTCTAAAAAACCAATTCTCAGATTTTATAACCTTATAATATTATAGTTTACAATATTATAATCGCATAAAAGTGTGAACAAAAAAGTAAAACTGTAAACATCTGTTGTCACCTGGGTAAATGTTAGAACATGCTAGTTAATACTATTTATTTTTAAGCCATTAATATCTTAAAATCGTTTACTACTGTAAAAGTACTCCCAACTCAAATCCTAAGTTCAACTATTTGTGTATAATGCATGCCTCTTCCGGCTCTTCCATACAATAAAACTAACAATATTAAAATTATAGACTAGATAAAATCATGTATTTTATAATGGTATATATTGTGTTATTGTTTATATTACAATTTACAAGTACATATTACATATAACTATATAAGTATATAATAACTAATGACTTAATTTTTTTTGTTTCTTAGTTTCGATTGCATTGGTTTTAGTAGAATTCGGAACTATTCCACATTTACAAAGTATCGGCTTTTTTTGCGGGGACCCCAAAATTAGCTACAAATACAAAGGTGATACAGTGGAGACCCATGTACTTGTATTAGTTACGCTAATAGTTCCATTTATAACGGTAAGTTTAGATTACTTATGTATTGCATACCTATTATGTATTCAACTTAAATATTATAAAATTATAACAATAACTATAAAATGCGAACTGTTGCACTAACAGGCAATGATGACCGAGTATTTCACGAAAGAAACAAATAATTTTGATTCTGGACGGTATGAATGGTTAAAGGAATCGTTGAAGTGGTACCGAAAGTTTATGTTGGGAATGATATTCATATTTTTCATCACAAACGTCGGAAAAATGTTGATCGGTGAACCCAGACCACATTTTTTAGAAACGTGCAACCCTAAGGAAATCAAAAACTGCACCAATAGGTAATTTACCATAGTGTCATAAAACTTTATTAAAGAATCTTGAATCATGTAAATATTTACCTGAATATGTGTATAATGTTAGATTAAGGGTCAAAAATATAATTATTACATTACTTTTAATCAAATACAAATATTTTGTTGATTGTAACTATTAGGTACAAATTTTGTACCATGATATTAATTATTTTCTTATCTATTAATATATTATATTATTCAAACAGCAATCCCGTATTATTAATATTTATAGGTATATTGATCAATACACGTGTACAAATGAAAAAGAAAGTCTATACATAGTAAAAGATGCCAGCAAGTCGTTCCCATCAGGCCATGCTTCCATCTCAGTATACGGATCGATTTCATTAGCTGTAAGTAGATCACCAAATCATTAATTTGTCATAGTTGTACTCTATATAGAATTTTAATCTTATAAAAATATCTTCTTTTTTCGTTTAAACCTTTATACGTATATACGCAATATAGATATGTAAAATTGTAAATTAAGTACATATACTTTTCAATTTGTAAACAAATATCGGAACTATAAAATATTGTGGGTATAGGTAAATTCTTTAAACTAAATTTAAACTAATAATAATGATATATTAAGTGAATAATATAGTTGTTACTTATATAAGTTACCTATATTTATTTTTAATTTTACTGACTAACTTTTAATAAAGTAAATACAATTTTATATTATATTTTAACCATTACTAAACTATTAGGTATTATGTGAATGTGTAGATATAATTATTATACTAAAATAGAATGTCTATATTGTCCCACCCTATGGCCCCTCTCATATTTGACCACCCCTGCAGTTTCCATTTAGTGATTACCTTGAAGTTACAACCTAAACGCAACCGTCATGTTCTCTGCACTTCAGCACTTCTGCAGTATTAACATTCGTTTTATTATTTAAATAGTTTTGTTTTTCTAATATACCGTTTGTTACTTCCATAGTGGTATCTACAAGACAAATGCAAATCACGTTCGATGCTGTTGATGCCAGTCTTACAGGCAATCTGCATCTTCTGGGCAATGTTCTGCTCCCTTACCCGAATCACGGATCATAGGCATCATTGGTGGGACGTGTTGGCCGGTTCGATTATCGGAATTGTGATCGCTACATACATAGTAAGTTTTTGTTAATTAATGATTATTTGTTATATTATGAACGATGCATGGTTTTAATGGTTGTATACAATATTAGATACATGTATCTATCCATATATAACAGTATATGTATACTCCGTTGACATTTCAAAAATCCAGCTGTATTGTTGACATTCCCCGCAAAGACGAAGTTAACCTTTAAACAACCACATAGAATGAATTCTCTAATTCTCTATGTAAACAATTAATACTTGCATACAAGTATTACTTAGTGTGTTTGCTTATATACGTTCGGAAATTGTTTAATTTTTATTTTTGTCTTCAACAGAACGGACTTTTCGATAGACAAAAAGCCGATAACAAATCACATTCAACCACTGAAACTTGGTCCAACGAGACCACAGACAACGGATATTTAACTGGAAGACTACTAAACGTCGTCACTGATGGTAAAAATCCATCTCTGAATTTGTAAATTATGCTGAAATGAGACTATAATCGTAAAATACTCACTTTATATTTTTACACTGTACAGCATTTTTTTTTTTTTTTTTTGATGAAAAATGATTTGTTAATTTTCGAACATCAGTATTCTCATCGTAACGGTCTTAACCTACGTATAATATACATATTATACATATTTGATATTATATATCAGTGGCATATTTACGGGGGTAGCGAACGATTTTTCTTTTATTTTAGGTTCCAGGATTTTTGCTCTGTTGTTTGTATTTTTATTAAACATCTGAATTATTTTACTATACGATTATTTTCGATCATCAAAAATAATTTTTTTAGCCTGCTTATGGAAAAGTAAAAAAATGTAGTAATATTTTTGTGTTTTATATTTTTTTTTTAATATAATATAATACTTATATACTGAATACGCCACTAATATAAAATTTATCTATACAACTATTATATTGTATATTTCACTGGTAGGATTGCGCAACAAAATCCGGAAGTTGAGTAAATTTATACATATTAATAACCTACCATTTACACGTATACATATTCAGCGCCCAATTCATTGTAGTTATTTAATGTTTCCATAAGTTTAATTTTTTTTAATGTTAATTGTTATCGTGTACATATCACTCATACTTTTGTAGTTTTTATGTTTTTTTTACCTTTATTAAGTCATAAAGTATAATAAATGTATAATGTATTAATGTATTAAGTTGTATAGAATATTGGAAATATATATTATTTAAATATAGTATTAATTGTGGTAAAACGTATTTATGTATATCCGGCATCCGCGTTTTGCGTACTATTAAATGCACGTAAAATAATATCCATTAATAATAATTGGCAGATATATTAATAATTATTCACATAGTGTTGATTTTCATACATTAAATTCTTTGTGACAATTGTATGACCAAACCAAGCAAAAAAAAAAATGTTGATTACGTATAGTCCAAGAATTATTGTAATCTTATTCACGCGAAATAGGATTATAGGTACAATACTGTAAAGCGTGGGCGTAATTAAACCATTAATCTTTAATTTTTTTATATTTTCTTATTTATTCATATAAGGTATAGCTTAGATGTTAGATACAGGGCTGGCGTAACGAATTGCAAGTCCTGGGCAAATTATAAATGCGAAGCCCTTCCTGCCCCTTTTTTTAAATAATTGTTTGTGCGTGATTAAAATATTACAAGCGATAAATGACGCCCGTGAATATGATTATTATTTACCCTAAAACATATGTTACATAAAATCTAGAAAAATATTTTTTTCAGTTATTTGCTACCAATATGTATTTTTGATGTTCTTATCCAAAAGCCTGAGACCCTGGACATTTGTCCCATTTGCCCCCCTCCCCAACACCGACCATGGTTAGATATATCTACGAAATTTTATAATTATGAAAGCTATGTTTAAATAAAAGGGTTTCTTCGAAACTGTTCCCATGTATATTAAATAGGTACCTACAATATAATATGTATAATATATAAATACCTTGATGCTTTGATTTATGATACCTACCTAATTCGGCTAAACCCATTTCTTCTGACTCGTTCATTAATATTATAAGATACACATTTTACTATCTAAATTACCACGGATTCATGTAATGTTCTGAACACGTGTGGGTATCGCATATAGGTGTAAAATTTCGAGTGACAAATTATGCGACGGTACGAGTTTGAGCTAACCGAAAGTCGACGCGTAATCACTGCAGGGCCACCGCGTCTTAATTTCTCTCTCGCGATTTTACACCTATGTAGATGGAACGTATCCACGTTGTACGGCTGAGGTGAAATAACGCAACGATCGAGTCAAGGTTCAAGTTTATATTGTAAATAATGTAACTGAAAACAACACAAACAACATAGGTACTTGCCGACCTGCCTGCTTACAAATTTTAAATTAAAACGTTATATTTACCGCTATGTTTTTAAAAGGATCTTTTATAAACTTATTATATAGGTATATATATTATATAACATGAATATAGTATATTTATACGACAACTGAGTACTTATCAACGTTAATTGACCTTTTCGAGTGCGTTATTGTATTAGAAATATTTCACACTATGTATGATCATAATACCTATAGTGAATGTTAATGAACATCAACATCACTTAAAAGAATACCGAGAGGAGAGTTCACTATATTTACATACCCATGAATATTAAAGGACTGTATTATTACGAGTAATGTTCAGTACTGCAAATACTAGGTATCAAAATTGTTAATGTCTTATGGTAATAAGACAAATTTATTAGAAAATGAATCAATGCGTATTATGCATTTTGTGTAACACGAATTATTATGCAAATATAATGAACATTATTATACATTTATAATATCTATAATCATAGTGATATTACCTATGACAATATAGTATATAATATATACATATATAGTATAGTCTATACAGTAGGTATTGTGCATATACTATTTATGTTTATATAGTAATTTGTGATTACCTACCAGTAAGTTCTCAGTATAAAAACGCACATGTCACACGTATTAATATGTTCCTTATCATGATATGTGAAATGTAAATAAGTATAATTATTGAGGAAAGTATTCCATCGGACTTACACAACCGGACGAAGAACTTTCTCTAAACATTTCAATGAGTAAATAAAATGTACGTTAAATGAACGTATTATAAACCCTTATAAAATAACTCGATTTAGTCTACCGTACATTTTTCTTTATAGTTTTAAATTATTCTTAATAGTTATATTATTTCATAACCGTTAAAAATGTCCTACACTATTTTATTTGTAAAACCCATATTTTTAATCAACTACCTAGAAAGATATTATAATATTTTCTTTCTTTGCACGATTAGAACTTCTTTTTTTTTCTTTCAACGTAGATGTAAAATAAGACAACAGTAATTATATCACGCATAAAGCATGCAAGATGGAAGTAGATATAGGCAATATATTTGTTACCATAAAAACAAGAGCGTATTTCAGTTATAAGTCTATCGAGGGGTATGGGACACAATTTTTTCCTCTTACAGGCTTAAAAATAATTTACCGTTTGTTACCTAGAGCTCATGTTCATGCTGTTGAATCGAGTAAATAAATAAAAATATAAGTACTAAATGGATTAAATATTTATATACTTAGTACCTATTTATTTGATTATGTTATAGGTACTGAATAGAAAATAATTACTATAATAAGAACAAAAAAGTAGTATTTTAAATTATCCCTGAAGTTTGAACCCAGCAAATAATCAAATACTTAGTTTTTAAAAACAATCTAATTAGGTAATTTAATTTAACAAATGCCTAGTAGTAAAAATGAGGTATAGTCAACTAACAAATTCATTATTTCTTTTTTTCAATTTGGCAAATACGTTGATTACTATATCAATGATTATAATAATATTCTTATGCACAATGCACTATACAATATATATATTTCTATACAATACTATAATATTATATAGAAATAATATAATCTATACATTTTTCAAATAAATTAATGTATTATCTAGAAAAAAATACAAGTGATGGGAAGGAATGCCCCATCCCCCGCTTAAATATGTCCTTACCTCGAAACGATTTAACGCCAACCGGGAAAGATTTAATTACCTGTATAATAAATGATTGTAGCTAATCTATTACCATTGTAATAATCTGTTATGCAATATTAAAATACTTAATACTGATTTTTATTTTTAAGTGTTTTTTTTTAAAAAACATAAATCATAGTCATCAACAATAGGGTGAAACTCCATACAAATTAATACAGTACCGAAGTATTAAGTATATCGGTACCTACTTCAATAAACAGGATGTGCCACGAGGATTTTCTAATTTTGATACCTATCGCTTCTGCACTTTATTATTTATTATTATAATGTTTTGGTAAAAAATTAAAAAATTACCAAGTTGTTTTGAAAAAATTAGAATATACAATTTTTAAAATTTATGTTTCTGAAAATGCTAAGGTCCAACTGCTTATTTTCTATTTTTTTATAATTTACAAAACAATGTGTCTATTTAAAGTTATAATTTAAATATATGAAATTTTAAAATTGAACCGCCGATCCATATTAAGAAGAAAAAAAATGACATATATATGTATATATATTTTATATTACATAATAAAAGTAATAATAATACACTAACATCATAATTCATAACGATTGCAGATGATACCCGTTAATTCCACTAATCGTCTTAATCTGTATCCACACATTTTATGAATGTTTGAACCATATAATAATATGGAGATTCGTGTGTTTTTATAGTATATTATATCCGTCAATATTAACAAAAATTACAATACTATATTAACAACAGTTATTCCCGCTGACCCTTCAACTATCTGTGAATATCTCTATAGTAGTTATTATTTATAAAAATAGTTTACAAATGTTGGTGTGATGGGCGGCAGATATTGAATATAGATTATACAATGTATTATGTACTAATGCACTTGTGCGTATTATACCAAACTATGTATACTTATAAATTATAATATTCAATTGTCAATTAGGTACCTATTATACCAATAATATAATGATGACGCGTTCCTCGTGATATATTCTTTTTCTTAATCTGAATACTTATATTTTTTTCCTTTGTAATTATGAGTATTATAATATATAATTATCATTAATTATTGTAGAACGGAGTACCTCCACGGGCTTCACGCCGTATTTATCAGTATATTTACCCAAGAATATTCTACGTACTTCTCAGCTGGACGGATGGACTTTACGTAACGCTGCACCATACGCATTTGCCTTGACAAGGGTTGTCCGGCTTTAAATTGCCGCATATTTATTGTCTTTCACGTAAAAATCAATCGGTATATCTGCCTAAAGAACTTTACAATAAATTTCAAAACGTCTCTATACCTACCGGTTTAAACTTATAGTGTATCTAACATAACATGGTCAGTACGTTCCTCTTCGAGTATACGGAATAATCAAATCCAATCCTTAACCGCTGCCGTAGGTATAATCGCAGTGGTGCAGTTGTACGATGAATATCATGTCCGGTTTTTCACTAAAATCGCCGAAGCTGTTGTGGATGTGATTTCGTAGTTTGCATTCACAGTTGTTTGTGAAGACGAGCCTCTCATATACGAGTTTACAATATTTAGTACGTTTTAATCGATTGAAGGGAAGTTTAATTCGGAGTTGTTGCAATTCGCAAAATCTTTCGAAGTTTATTGATGAGATCGCCAAAATGAAAAATATAGAAGAATTTGCAATATACTAAATAAATGTTATAAATAATTGTATTATTATCATTAGGTACCTAGTAATATATGAATATATTTTATTATGATTGACCAATGACTATTGACCACAAGGTACATTTTAAAAAATACATTATAAGATCCCTTAAAAAAATAACTTGTACTTGTATTATAAAAATTATTCTTGAACTTTGACCCTGTACACGCCACTGTGCAGAGGGCGCGTAAATGGACTGTTTCACGCAAACCCTCGCACGAAAAAGTCATACGGGCGAAATATATAAAAGAGACCGGTGTTAAATCGTCAAATCATACACAATATATGGCCCCTATTACGACCAACACAATATATAAATGTTGTGGAACCCCGTTGTTGAGAAATCCTAGAGCGACCAGGTGCTAGCGAGGCAATCAAATGAAACCCCTCTTTCGAATACCGTGCAATTTGTTTATGAATGTCGCAGTCCATTTTGGCGATTTTTAAATCGAGTGTATTATTTTTTATTTGTTTTTCCGATCACAATATAATATAGTTACTATATATTTAATTTTATAAAGCCAAATGGGCAATGTACAAACGCAACGCGCCGGTCAGATGTAGATTTCGGGAGAAACACAGAACATGAGTGGGTGTATTTAAATCGCGTGGAAATTATAAATGATTACATACGACAGCGTTTCTTAAACTTTTTCACCTATGGAACCCTTTTTGATTTTTACTTCTATCGTGAAACCCCTACTATTTTATTTTATTTATGTTAAAGTAAAATATCAAAAATAATAATTTCAAACAGTATGACGTGTATGTATGTACCGATAAATACGGAATATATTATAGAAGAATCATGTAGACTCTATACTATATACAGACATTTTTTGATCCCCCCTTCCCCTTAACCACTACTTATTTTAAGTTAGACTTTTTAAAGTAATTTCCTTGAAAACTTTGAAAAAAAGCATTTAAGTTTCATGGAATCCTGAAGTGATCACCACGGAACCCCAGGGTTCCACGGAACACAGTTTAAGAAACGCTGGCATACGAAATACAGTTCTACACCCGCGGCTCGGCGTATTATTATAGACCAGGTACCTACTGACTGGCGAAAAAAATGTTATAGATTAAACTTTTGAAAAATAGTCCAAACTATATTAACATATGGTGAGTAAAGAAAAATTTATATATTCCAAAAATATGTACACACACACGCCATATTATTTGTTTCGTTTAAAGTTCAGACACTGAAACAAAAACATTGTGAAAAGTCCAACACTTTTCCAATTAATTCCATATTTGTGTAATGTGTATGTACCAACATTAATATACACGGACATTTTATTATATGAAAAAGAAAGAAAAAAACACTATATAGTCAAGAACCTTTTCGAATCAATTGGTCCCAAATACCAACCTGGGAACATAATCAAATTCTTCAAGAGCACTGAAATACTCAAATACATATAATAATAACAATAAACACCTGCCATAAATTTCCAAATTGTAAATAATATTTAACCAACTGTATAAAATGTAAATTTTGTAAACAATGCAATGTAAAACTAATCACCAAGGAAAGCTAATAATGACCATTGCTGTCAAAGCTTAAGTTCAATAATTATAAAAAGAATTCACAAATTAAAAATTACTCAATTTGAACTGTTTTGTTGAAATTAAATAAAAAAACATTTGAATATACTCAATTTAGTAGATAGCAATCATATAATAACATTTACTAACATGAGTAAAAAATTTAGAATCGTATTTTGCAAATAAATAGTTGCACCAGTTGCTTGTTCAGTTGTGCGTTGTGTTAGATATATATCTAACATTTTATATTTGATATGTATTAGAATTAGATATTTATGCATATTTTATAATTGTTATGTTATATGGATGATCTCAAACACATTTTTTTAATATTAATTAAGTTTAAGAGTTGAATATTTTATTTTTCATTTTAAGAATTAATTCCTACACAAAAGATTGATTTTAGTAAGTAATTCATTTAAAGTTATTGATCAGTGATAAAATGTACCAATATCGTATAATAGATTATTAATACCTATGTACTTATAATATGGTGAAGTTTTAATTTATAATGAATAAAAAATAATAAATCAAAACACTGTTTTATACCATTAATACACACACTAATATCAAATATGTAACGAAAATGTTAAAAATTGTATCAAACACTAAGTCATATGGAGCAATTTAACACAATAGAAGACAATCATGGCTAATTTAATATTGTACCATTTAAAAAACAATATAAAACTATAGAATAGACCATAGTATTAAGTATTAATCAATGATAATTCTAGCTGGAACTAGAATTTTTTTTTATTGTTATTACATTTTAATAGATTCAACTACTGAACTAAAATCATTAACTACGAAAAGGTCTTCGTTTTTTGATATACATTTTCTTCAATCCAAGACATGCAAAGATATAATATCAGTAATTACAAAAACTATTCCTGTGTTGACTCACTTTATGAAAAACTATTTAAATCATTTATTATTTATTGTACTGAAATATGCTGAAGAATCCACATTGTATAATGTTTATATTTAGCTTCATGGAACTAGTTACTAGACTATTCAATTAAGTTATAATACAAATTTTATTAAAAGTATAATTTGTATTGAATATACTGTTTTATTATCTTACAGTGGTTTAAATTATATTATATTTATAATGTTACAAATATGTTACCCTTGTTAATATTTATTTACTCTACTCATTCTATTTTAATTTTTAGTATTTATAGTTTTATAGTTTTTTATTTATATAGTTCATGTTGTTCAAGTAGGTGCCTGACACGAAAAATTAATTATTATACAACTGAATGTTTCAACATTTTTCTTATATAAGTCAACAAAACTAGTCAGGTTTAGACTTAAGTAAAACTAAAATTTGGAATATTAAGTCACACATTTCAGCTTTGTTTGAAATATAAACCATTTCAATACTATGATTTCTTAAAATGCTATACATTTAACACACAATAATTTGTTTAAACGTATTAGTTATTACCAAGAACGAAGAGTTTGTTACATTTTTATCAATATAAGAAGAAAAAAACAACAATTTACTTCAAATTATATTTAATCAATACCATGTCCTTAAGAATAAACAGTAAGGAAACATTGATGTTATCAAATTATTTAATGGTCAAAATTATTATTTTTTAGATGCGGCTTTCTTGCTTTTAAGTTCAGAAAATTTGGTTCTCAAAGCTAATCTCTTTTGACTCCTTTCATTAGCTCTGGAAACTTGATCTTCTGTAGAAAGATTACCCTTTAATGCATACTTTTGGTTCCTTAAGAACTTTTGACAAACCTATAAAAATAATTATTCAATTAATTATTAATATTTTATAAAACTTAAATGAAACTTACACCACGACGTGATTCATGTCTGAATTTCTTTGGCCTTTTAATACCATTACGATGGTCCTTACGATCTAAAAAGTAAAAAAAAATAAAAATTTATACAATGGTTTAAACTAAAAAATCAACTCTCTTACTTTGATTGTGATTGGTATGATTCTTAGACTTGGCCATTTTAGAGTCTTAGATCAACAAGTTTCTAAAACATAAATTTAATTAATTAATTACTGTACACAATTATCTTAGCTGCTTATCATGAATTGGTGGTGGTGGTAGGGCACCACAGATCCATAGTCGGCAATAGTAGATAACTTTTGATATATCTATAGATAATTCTACTAAGAGGCAAGTGTTTCATATTTATCACTATTCAGTATACAATAATAAACAATACTTTGAATCACAGTTTTTGTTAAGTGAGATATTTTCAATTACTTTTAATAAAACACTTATGCAATACTCCATTGTCTCAACTATACATATATTTTTTTAAATGAATATTTAATTTTATATTTATCTATATAATATATATTATATAATTATTAATTAACTAGAAATTCCATAAGAGAATTATATTTATACTTTAAAGTGAACGAAAGCATAGTCTTGGTAAGTATTCTCAATCAAAAATTTTTAAATAAAAATATTTAGAAAAAATACAAAATTTTATTGAATTATATTATACAAGCAAGTTTATTATTCACCACAATTTTGATAACAATTACACTAATAAAAGTAGTCTCTAGACTTTTTTTGAGTTACAGTTTAGGTCTTTTCGAATAATTTTAACATAAACAATCCTAATAACTGAGAATTCTTTAATTTTTTTTATTTTCTATTGAAATCGATCACATATAGAATAATTAAAAAGGTATTTTATTTTATTTAAATTATTCTTTTTTTTTTTAATACAACAGGACTGATTATGCATTTAAATTAAGATACTGTAACTCAGTATTGAATTCACTTGGAATATTTTTTAACTGTATCCTTTATTCTCGTTAATAGTACTGTAGACTTTAGAGTGATGCAAAAATATGAAGTAGTCTGTTATATATATTATGTACATTGTACATAATAAACAAAAATTTATTTTAACAGTTTACATTTTTTTATTAAAATTACATTTCCTTGGTACATGAAAAAATACTAGCCAACAGTAAAAATAATTTAAGGCAAATTGTTCTTAACAAAATAAAAAACATAATACACAAAATCTCTTTTATATAAGTATTTAGTATGATACCTTAATAAAACCATTCACGTTAATTATTTCAACTAGAAAATAAATATTTGAAGCATAAGCAATACCTTCAACCCAATGAATTTAGAATTACTATTATTTGTGATATTAATACAAATAGTTCGAAAGAAATTTAAATTTTGAAAAGTTCAAAAGATAACCTAATATCAAGACCATGTGACATAAGTATTCAATGTACAAAAAATGATTTTATATTTACGCTGATTACTTTTAAAGCAATAATAGGATAAGATTTGTCGTATTATATTACCAGACAAGACTAGTTCCGACATTCAAGTACAAAAATTTAACAAACTAAAATAATTGAAAATTTACCTTAGCCGAGGACGAAAAAGGACGTGCTGATGAATTGTGAATTGGCGTCTGGCGATCTCGAGAAGAGTATGTAAGAAAACAAAACACGACGCCATTCATTTGTGAAAGTGATAAGAATTATTACATATTATAGATAATATGTCAAGGAGGATAAACACGGCTGTAAATTTCATTCACACCAAAACTTAAAAGCCCAATAATAACTATATTTAATTCATAAACATTGATTCGAATGAGCATTTTTTTTTTTCTTAACAAATATTATTGATTATTAATTAAGAAAAAAACATAACTGTTGTGACACTTAGTCGAAGGAAAAATTGTTGATGAACTTGACGTAAATTTGAAAAAAAGAGTTAAGAGTTTCACATCGGTTCCATTGCAGCACTGCAACAAAACGTCATTTACTTTTTGATAATAATTCTAGAAGAATCAATTTTACTTGTGTTTTGTTATTACGTACGATTATTTTTTTTTTGTCAACAGTTATTATATTTTTCTATATTTGCACACATCTAGTGTAGGAGACTGACGAAACAGTCGTCTTCTTTTAACTGTAATTATTTTATTTATACCCGACCTTACTAATTAGCATTTCAATATCGTTTGAGATTATTACAGTAATTACGTGCAAGCATTCAGGATGGCTTCATTGCCTTCCCCAAATGAAGTGAGATAAATCATTAATATTTTATTTAAAAATTAGATAATATGATTTTGATAATTTTGATAAAATAACTGCTTTTCTTTCTTTTTGAAAACAAGAAATGGTGAAATATGTTTTAAAAACAATTCTATGTTATGTTGTAATTCTGAAATGGGGTGAATTGCTTATTATCTTGACTCCACCCTAAAATCAATTTATTAATATTTATGTTTATATTTATGTCAATTGTAATTGTCAAATCTCAAGGTTATATTTCAAACTATTTTAATTAAAATTTGTTACTAAGTGTGTGTATTAAATTTTGTAGGTTGCTGGAAGTTACTTTCCGATATATGAAGCACTCTATACTATGGTAAGTAACCCTATTATACTTCCCTATACCTATTTATATAATTTCATTACTACTTTCTTATATATACATTTTTTGTTATTGTTTCTTTTTAATGTTTACTCATTTTAACTACATTCTATTTAAATTTTGTGAATATTACCTTGTAACATTGATAATATTTTAAGAATTTAATAACTTTTCACTGTCATATAATGTTTTACTTTACATTTACTTAAAAATTTGCCAAGAATTTAAAGCCCTTATTTTATAGATTTTGGTTTAAATATTTACCATATATTTTTTATTTATAGTTATAATTCTTGAACTTTTAATCTTTAAGTTTCTAAATAAAAAACTCATTAAGTTAAATGAATTTATTAATTTGTATCTTTATGTAGGTACCTACTTAATATTTGAAATAAAGAGAATGTTTACTTTTAAGGTTTTTATGTATTATTTTTCAAAATGTTCTCCCTTCAGGATAATATTATATTTTATGTAAGTAATAAGTTATATTTTTTTTTATTATTTTTAGGTTGATCCAACGAAAAAAGGAAATATTGGAGCAATGGATGCAGCAAATTTTCTTAAAAAATCTGGCTTATCACAAGTTGTACTCAGTCAAGTAAGTTTTTATAATTATTAATAGCTTTATTTTAGATTAAAAAAAAAATAATAATAATAAGAATCAATAAAAGAAGTATAAAGTATAATAAATTTAAATGATTTGTTATTATTATTATTATTTTCAAGATTTGGGATTTATCAGATCCAACTGCTAAAGGTTATTTGTCTAAACCAGGATTTTTTGTGGCATTGAAATTGATATCATTAGCACAAACTGGCCGTGATGTATCAATGTTAAACATAACTCAACAAACACCACCACCTAACATGGTATATGATAAATTATTTATTATGGATTTATAAGGCTAGTAATAAAATTATGTTACAGGGCGAAGCATCAAAACAAGTTACAAGCAAATTACCAACAACTATTAGTAATATAAATGACTGGTCTATGAAACCTTCGGAAAGAATGAATTATGATAAAATGTTTGAATCATTAAGGCCAGTTAATGGAACAGTTGCTGGAGATAAGGTAAATTAAATTACAGCAACTTACATTTACTTATACTAAATTTGTTTTAATATATTTGTAGGTGAAGGGATTGCTAATAGATTCCAAACTGTCAGTTGATACTTTGGGTAAAATTTGGGATCTAGCTGATATGGATAAAGATGGAAAATTAGATCAACATGAATTCGCTGTTGTATGTTTTTGTATTATAAAAATATTGATAAATTATTTTTTAATTATAAAATATGTCTTTTTAGGCTATGCATTTAGTGTATAAAGCGCTAGAAAAATATGCTATTCCTAGTGTGTTACCTCCAGAATTATTACCTCCAGCAAAAAAAAAAAGTTCCATGGTGACTAATTCACGTGTACCTGTTGTACCTGTGCTACCTTCTAGTGTTCTAGTCAAACAACCACCAAAAGTATGTTTTTACTCATAGTTAAATTTTTTAAAATTTAAATCTTCAAAGAATGAAAGTAATATTTTATCAATAAGAAAAGCTATTTAAATTATAGTATAATGTTGATAAATAATTAAAATATTTATATTTTAGTAAGCATTTACAAGTTTATGATTGTCTAATACTTTTCATATTATTATATCACCTTTTTTAAGGTTTTACTAAGTTTTATCTTATTAATAGAATTTTGACAATAAATGTTGGTTTAGAGGCCAATTACTCCGTGTATTGGATTAGTGCCATCCCCTGCTACGTGGGTAGTTACTGCTGAAGAAAAAAGTCGTTATGATTCTATGTTTTTGGAATCTGATGTTGACATGGATGGTTTTGTATCAGGACCGGAAATCAAAGATAGGTTTCTTAAAACTGGTATTCCTCAATCTATATTAGCACATATATGGTAATTTTATTAAAATATTCTTATTATTATTGTAAATTCACATATATTAATACAAATTTCGAACATTTTAGGGGCCTTAGTGATATCAATCAACATGGAAAGTTAGATATGGAGCAGTTTAGTCTTGCAATGTGGCTAGTAGAGCGCAAACTTATGGGTATTGATCCACCAACTACGCTTTCCCCTGAAATGATACCTCCAAGCAATAGAAATGTTGCACCATCTACTGCTATACAAGTAAAAATACTATTTATTTAATAATTATCATATCTTAAAAATAGTGTCTTATTCATATATATATATATAAACATATGCATATGATTAAAATAAATTTGCTGCTTCTCTATCAAAAAACATTTTAAATCCAACCCAAATAAATATTCCCAAAACTAAATAAACTCCATACAGGTGTAAATATTCTTGAATTGAAATTTTAGGGTTGTTAATTATTATTATCTCCACTATTCCAGCTAGATAATCCATTTGCCAACATCTAAAAATGAAAAAGTAGTACAGATTTTAAATTAATAAATAATTTAATAATTAAGTTATACGTATATATTTTTTCATCATCTTCTGTAATATTTTGAACTATGAGTCTGTTTAGTATATCAAATATTATCTTCCCTTTAGTGGACGAGATAATTTGGTTATTTATCCTCCATTCATATGGTGCATCTGAATTTAAATTCCTTTTAAAATAATATCATTTTTATTAATTGTTGGTATTAACTATGTTGATTTTATGTTATATTAATATACAATAATCAATTTCTAACCCGGGACATGTGATTTTTAATTGCTGGTTCAAAAATGTAGTTACGATTAAAGTTTCAACCTTTGGAGGTAATTCAGGTATGATTTGTAATGGAGAATATATACCTGCTGAGTTATTAACTCTTTCTGTTACATTCCCTTTAATATCTTTTATTTCAAAAATATCATTATTATTACATTTTACCTTAAATTTGGATTAACCATTAAAATATGTAATACTTAAAAATTATGTGATAGTACTTTGCAATATTTCACCATTATTTGTGTTGCCTTATTCTGTAATATATTATCAAATTTATACAATACATCTATCATATAACTTTCACATGGTAAGCCAGTATCAAAAGCATACAACAAGCTCTGTAATGAATCTATTCCCTGACTTCTGTGGTTTTTTGTTAAATTGTGTCTTATGTTTTCTTTGTTAAACATACTTTCTATAGTTAATCAGTAATATAAAAATAATTTTAATTGAATTAATATCATGTTTTTTAGTAAAAATTTCCTAATTGATTAAAACTCTATTGTATAGATACTAATTATTTGATCAAAAAATATTTAATTATTAACTTAACTGAATATTTTTTATGAGTTTTCTATGATACAATTTCTATTTCACTTGCCGTTTAATAATACATAACAATGACCAAATTTTATTTTTTTACCCATTTCTTCACATTTACTACATGATGACCATTGAGTCCATTGATACCATATTTTTAAATTTAATCCTTTGAAAACTATATTTGTACTTGTGTTGTTAGTTTGAGTATTATTTATCTAAATATTTGACATTACTATTTACTTTATTCAATTAAATATTATATATATCAACTATTTACCAAAGTAATTGGCTTTTCATCTTTAATAAGTTCAATAAAATATGGTCCTGCTTCACTATTGGATAATTTACATTGATAGTATCCACTTTTAGACTCGTCCATATTGATTATAGTTAAAGATAAATCCAAGGATGAAATACGAAAATAATTATTCTCATTTATTAAACTTAAATTTTTTGAATTTCCTAACCAAGAGTAGTACCATACATTCTTATGATTTAAATCCTTAGGAGAAATACAGAGCTCACATTCTAAACTACAGATTAGAAAAAAAAAGGTAATAAATATTATATTTAATAGATCATAAGCTTATTATTTATTAAGTAATAAATACATGTTTAAAATAGTTATTCAAATTACCTTAAAGATGAGCTCTTAAATGTAGTTATTACTTTTGCTTGAAAAATATTGTTTTTGTTAATATTTTTCAAAAGTTCTTCTAAACATTTATAGTACAGATCCCAAAGTTTAATGTTTTTCCTTAGTTTTTCATTATCTAAACCAGGATAATCGAGATACGAACTTGGTTTTGGTCCCACTTGAGATATGCCACGTGATATATTCCAACTTTCAGCTAAAATATTTTTCGCCTTTTTTTTAATATTATTCCAATTTAATCTTGAACCAACTGATATAGCTATATTTTCTGAAAATATTAAAGCAGAAATTATTAAGTAAATTAACTTTTTAAGTATCATGTTTTGTTTTATTACAAATATATAATTTTCAATTAAATTTACTTAAACAATTTTGTAAAATGAAATTTAACACCTTTCAAAATAGTCATGGTAACCAATAAATATTTATATCCTGGTTTACTCTATTTTTTTATAATATTTTTATTACTAAAAATATTCCAATTAAATTTTTTATAATAGGACAGTATTATCTTAATCTTTTACACTAACTTTTTGATATATGAGTTATCAATTTCCTGATACCATGGTATAGTGTACAGGAAAAAACCAAAATTAGAATTATAGATTTTTAAGTTAAATTATAATATATTGATTCCGTTAAACGTGAATATGGATCTAAATATACATTTTTTGTAGCTTTATTAGATTTCATAGTTTCCATATTTAAAACAATGTTATAAATTTTTAAATTTTTTAAACAGTTTATAAAAAACATAGTTTAAAATATACTATAATAATATAATACCAGTGTACAATCCCAATAATTCCCCATTGTCAGTAATTTTCTTGACACCTAACTCATAACTTATCTGAATATATTGTAATGTTATTTTTATTTTACTGGAGATCTCTAATATTAAATAATCTATGAGCTTATAATATTTTTATGCAAGTATGACCAGCTTTAAATTCCAATAAATTGGAAAAAATTAATAATGGTCTATAAATTAAATTGATAACAAAAATGTTATCGTTTTTATGTCTAATTGATTTTTTATTATAATAGAAATATTTTTGGTTGAGTATTCTATTTTATTTTATTTTGCTTTTTTCTTGATTTCTACATCACAACTTTTTAGTTGCAATTGATAATTTAATTGTGGTTATACATTTATTATATCTGTTTAGATAAGATTATCATACAGTTAAAATTTGAACATAATTTTTAAAATAATAAACCTAATATGAGATTAATTAAAATAAAATATTCTTCAGTAAATAAGTTCTATACATATTTACAGTATGGTTAAGGAAGTAGGATCATAGTAAGTATTCCTCCTAACATGACATAGGTATTTAGACATACATATATAAATTTTTTTAAGATATAATTTTAGTTTCATCAATTTAATAATTATTTATAATGGAAAATGGCTAGTGTGTTATAAAATTACATGGACTTAAGTTACATTGATAAATAAATTTTTGTCATTAATAGTGTCTTTATTTAATCGACAACCACCTATAAAAATATCATCCCTAAAGCCAATACTACCCTACTAAGATTTCGCATAGAAATAACTAAAATCTTATTAGATTCTGAACGGAGTGATGAATGTATTGATTTTACAATGATGAGTTTTTTTTTTTTTTTTGTGTCTTCAGTTCTTCACGTTTTGGAGCAGTAAAAATGCTTAATAGAACCATAAAAAATTATGTAAAAACAAAAATTTTTACGCAAAACCATTTTTTGACAAAACTCATTTTTTTAATATCAAAAACGAAACACTGCATATATTTGAGATTTTCACCAAAAGTTTATATGAGCGTTTTCTATACATTGTTTAGTTTCCAAAGTATTTTGACTTTTATTGACCTATTTTTATAATCGATTTAAATTTTTGATTTTTCTAAGTATTTTTTTAAATATTGAAAATAATTTAATTATTCAAAAAATCTTGAAATTGAATACAAGGTTTATTATAAGTTATACTTATGGCAATTAAAAAAAATTGAAAATTGTTTCACGCAATTTTTTTTATAAGCCCATAAACTTCTAATAATATTATAAAAGATGTCAAAATTGCAATTATTTGCAAGTTATTTTGTAGTAGAAAATTCATAAAAAAATTTGTATTTATAATTATGGTTCAAATTTTTACAATAGGTTGTCCATAAGTTGTTCTATATATAACTATAAAAAATTTCTTCTGAACCTTCAGAAAAAAATTTTATGACCGTCTTAAATTAAAATTTTTACAAAATTGCAGAAAATAAAGATTTATCCTTAAATAATTTTAAATATTTGTTATTTTTAAAAAATCATAAATCGTAGGAATTTGAAATTTTTACCAATCGTTTAGATTGGCATTTTCTCTGAGTGATTTTTTAAGCTTAATATTTTATTAATTTTTAAGCAATTTAAAGGTATTTGTAATATTTTAATTTTTAATTTTTTTTTTTATAATTGTTATTAAAAAAATGTAAGAGATGATTACAATATAATATATTATATTATATACCTATTCTAGACTAACAAATCATCTCCGTTCAGAATCATTTTTCATATGCAATGATACCAAGTATAAATTAAAAAATCCATTATAATGACCTATCTTATGAACGAGGTGCACTCCACCCTCTACTGTACAGCAGAGCGAGTCCCTGTCTGTTTCTTTTTTGTACTTGATTTTTATATTGATCTTGATTTTTATTTTATTTTTAGGTTCAAGATAAGCCTCCAATGTATTCAAACCCTGAACTGGATATGATTCAAAAAGATATTGATGAACTAGTCAAAGAAAGACTTATTTTGGAAACAGAAATTGCTCAAAAGGAAGCCGATTTAAAAATACGATCCGGAGAAGTTAAAAGTTTGCAGGTTATTGTTTTAAATTTTTTGTTTTTGAATTATAATGTATAATAAACACATTTATTTCTAAATAGTAACTATGTTTAAAAAAAAAAATTGTATTACTCATGTTTTCCCTGTTGCCTTATATTTTGGTATAATTTCTTTCTGTTTTCCTTAAATGTTAAGTATATATTTTAATCATTGTTGTTCTATAATTCTCTATAATTAAAATAAACTTATAAATCTATTATTAGCTACAACATAATTTTTAAAAATAGATTTATTCTTAATTCATTTTTATTTTTTTATACTTAATAATTATTAATTTACAATTCATGCATATGTATGCTTAAAAAGTTATTACACTTGTTATTTTTCATTTATAGTATAATCATTATTCATTACCTTAGTACTTCCTAATTTTTGAAGAATTATTATTCTTTTAAATTATAGTTTGGATTTCTAATTATAACTTGGTTGTTTTTCATTATAAATTTATTATGTATAACAATATTTTTATTAGTTTAACTATATTCATTTCTGAAGTGCACTACATTAAAATGCTCTTATAATTTGAAAATGTTTAAAGTAAATTATTTAAATTATTGTTTTGCATTTTTAATGTTTATACATGCAGTATAGTATAAACTAATGTAAAATTTTGACTATAATTTCTATGTATTCAATCATCAATAATTTTATTTTTAGGGAGAACTTGACACTTTATCAGCTACTCTTAAACAGTTAGAAAATCAAAAAGGCGAAGCTCAAAAACGATTAAATGATCTCAGAAACCAGGTAACTTTTATTGGATTATTACTCCAAAATAATTAAGGTGATTATCAGTAACCTAACTAATTTGTCTTAATGTATTACTATTTAACTACCTATCACAAAATGCATTTTTACTAATTTAGTTTAACATTGTTTTGTATTTGTTTTGCATACTAGTTGTGTAATACTGATTTTAAATTTTATCTGCTTGTTTATTTGTTATTTTTATTTTTGTTCCTCCTTTTAACTTGCATGTGCTTATTTTCACCATTTTAGACTATGTTGATAGAAAATGAAATAAGCAACGTCAATCAGAAATTAAAGGCTGAACAAATACAGGTATTGTATCCTGAATCCATCCTTAGCTTGTTATTATACTTTACAGCATGGTTTTTAAACTAAAAAAAAAAAAAAAATTAAAAATGGTCAACATTATGTTTTTGTAGATTTTATTTAATTGTATGATAATATATAATGTTAAAGTGGTTCATATATTGAGGATATTAATGTTTATTTCCATTTTGGTATAAAATATATGTCAACAAAATATTAATTTTATAATTTCAAAATATTTTTAATTTTAAAATTTGTTTACATTTATTTAAAGATGTCTTACATTTATTATAGTATAATATCAGTAATCTGCTATTTTAGAAAAACAAGAATTTGTCTAATAAATTAAAAGTTAAGTTTTTAAAATAAATGTATTTTTCTTATTACAAACATCTAAAATAAACATATTTTAACTATGGTACCTACAATGATTATACATTTCTGTATACTTTCAAATAGAATTCAAATAGTTTTATAACTTTAAATAAACTATATTTTACCACAATGCCGCTGAAGGTTCCGACTCAGGACAGCCTCCCCTCTCCTTATAATAATCATGAAAAATATATATATATATATATATTTCATATAATATCCAATTTTCTTATTGTACAATGTTACATATTGTAAATATTCTATTTTAAATTAAAAAAAAAAAAAAAAAAACTATTTCCTAATATTTCATACTATTAAATAGTCAGAAAACCATTTAATATAATATTTATTGTTTACATTTTATTCTTATGATAACATAAATTCATTGTAATTAAATTTGTTTATAAATTTGGTACATTTAAGTAAAATTTCTTTTAAGTAAAAACAGTCAATTAAACTTGTACATTAAAAATTCTAACTTTTTTTTATTTAATAAAAAATCTAAATTTTATTTCTTTACAGATAATGAAAAAATAAATAACTCCTGATGTTATATCTAATTTGTATAGGTTAATTAAAAAGTATTGTTCTTTTTAAAAGATAATTTTGCATTGTGCCATGTCTCGAAAGTTTAAATAATACCATTACTTTAAATTAGACTATTTTTATTTAAAATATCAAAAATATAACTTAACTCTAAATGTATTCATAACATATGATATTAGTAAAATGGTAAGTTAAAGGCATATTGGTTCATATGGTAGTGGAAATAACCAAGATAGTTATAATACCATATAAGCACTAAAAATAATATGTTTTTATTTTTTTTATATGAAAATATTTAATTCAATAATTCTGGTTTGGTTCCACTACTTTTTAATTTTTATTTTTGAATATGTTTCAATTTAATAAAGTATATAAAAGAATTTAACATTAATGCTATAAAAAATAAAGACTTAGGTTATTATATTATTAATTTTATTTCGATTGTATCTTTTAAATATATTAATTTATTATTAAACATTAATATTTTCTCAAATAGAGTAATCATAATCAGTTTGAATTCATTTAAAGTTTAATTTTAGATGATATTTATATTAATTGTTTTTTAGGTAGACAATCTTCGCAAGCAAGCTGATGAGCAAGAACTTACTTTGAAAGTACAAGAAGCTGAGCTTTCTTCCAAAAAACAAGAGCTTGAAGAACTTAAAATTCTCGAACATAAACTTGAAAAAGATCAGACTGAAATGGGTAAAAAATTAGACAACTTGAATAGTATGTTACAAAATTCACAACTTCAAATAAGTCAGGTATATTTATCTCAAAAAAAATTTTAATTTTATTAGATATAAGTTATTCATTTAATTATTGTATTTTTATTTTTATGTATCTTAAATTAGTTCAAGAATAAAGTAGATCAATTGGAAGAGAATAAACGTCAAATGGAAGACACAATTGAGTCAACTGAAAAAGCATTAGTTGAGGGAAATGTTTATGCGATCCCAGATTCCTTACTAACTTTTAATTTAGAATTTCGGGATTTGGAATGCAGTAGATTATTAGGAAAAATTGTAAGTTAAAATTTGAAAATAATTTTATCTAACACAATCTTTACCATCATAATATTATCATTTTTAGGTTGAAAACAAAGATTCTTTTGATAATGGTTTTACTCCAACTAATGCAACAGGTGGATCACACAATGAAAACTCTTTTAAAACTGGTAATTAATTCCTTATATTTTATGAAAGTTATATTTAAATATTGATTTAAATCATTTTATCTTAGATTTTTTCACTAATAATGATGCCTTTTCTCCAAACCATAAAACTGTATGTATACTATCTATATTCACAAAATTGTAACTTTATTAAATGATTTATTTAATATAATTTAATTTTTTTTTTATTTACAGGATGCTTTTTCAAATGATCCGTTCACTTCATTTGATGATTCCAGAACTAGAAGTAAGAAACTTTAGTGAAAATTAGAGTTACTACCAATGTTTGAAATATTAACAGTTAATAATGAAAGGCCGATGCCATAACAATGTTAACGTTAGGGTGCCTTATGAAACTAAGCTGACATGATTTAAGAAAATTTTGAAATACAACGGTGGTAGTGCTGTAGTTCATACTAGAGTAGCTCATGTAAAATTAGAAAACGAATACAAATTTTATTATTTCCATAACTTTTTTACTTAAATGGAAAGCCTTAATTTTTATTTTTTTTTAATTGTTTGTATTTTAATGTTTTAAAACAATGATAATAACTACGAGTATCACTATCCGAGCTCATTACAAAACTTAAAAATATAAAATCTCTTGACTTGTTATTAAAAACCACATCAGATAGGTTATGGCGCAGAGTAAATATGTTTTGGGTTAAGTAAAAAAATCAAATACTACTACCTAGTACTTGATACTTTATAATTAACATAATATATAAATTTAATATAATTTCGACCAACTTGAGTGCTGTCATCGATTCATTTCGTAACTATTTCCACTTCATTTCAGTTTAGTTTTGCAAGATATATTGTGACATTAACATTGAAATAGTCAAATAGCTAATTGCATTAAACGTAATATATGAACCCATACATATTTAGGTCAAAGTACAGATCCATTTGGTGCTGATTCAAATGTTTCAAAATCATCTGATGTAAGTGAATTCTATTAATCGTTAATATTCGATAAAAAGTTGCTATTTAATTATCAATTAATGTCAATATCTGAATTATTATTATAGAGACATGAGGACAAAGATGCATTTGGTTGTGATCCATTTGCCATATTGCATGCACCAACTAGACCAAGTTCAGCACCACCTCCACAACGACCTGAAAGCCCTACACCAGCACTTCCACCTAAAAAAGGAAAACAGCCACCACCTAGGCCAGCCCCCCCAAGACCTGCACCTTATAATGCACCAGTTTCTCATAACAGTTCCACGAGTTCTGAGTTTGCTGATTTTGCAAATTTCAATAGCAAGGTAAATATGCATTTTAATGGTGTAACATAATGTTTCCATTTCTTTTCTCAATTTCCTATTTTCATTTCCAATATCACAGCAATATAACTTCAATGTTTTTACAAAGTATATTTATTAGTATAAAAGCAATAGTTTTAGTTAAATATCTTAGTAATTCCGCATTAATATTGATTATCAGATTTATCATTTTCTCTTTAATCTTTTATAGTCATTTTTAATAGTTTAAATTTATAGTTAAATTTATATTGATTATTTGATTATTATAGTTACCAATTGATAATGAGTATTTATATGATTAACTGATTGAAAACTTAATGTTTACTTCTAATTTTAATAAATTGTTAATTGTTTGCAAAGTTTTTTATTAATAAATACACACAGTTCTTAATTTTTTTTTGTATTCGTTCTAATATTCTTAAGGTATTATAAAATGCACTTATAATACATTACTTCTTAAAAATTAATTATATATTCATTAGATCATTTGTTAGTTAAATTATGATTATCCTCTAATTGTTACCAATATTTATTAAAAAAAAAAAACTGCCTTGAGAAAAAAAATATTCTTACATTTTCATTAATTTCTTCACTACGGAAATATTGTTGCATATAAATTAATAAACCTACAAATTTGAGATAATAGTTATTCAATTAGTCCTTTACAGTGAATATATAATTTTTATTATATTTTACTACTGTATGCATTCCTGATTTCCTATTATTCCTAAATAAATATTATTTTATTAATTATGAACAATTTTCTAATATATATTTTCTTTTTTTATTATTATTTTTATTTTTTTTATTTTATTTTTTTTTTTTTTAGAAATAGATATGATTTTTTTTTTCATTTTTTTTTTTTTTTTTTTTCGTTACATTCTTAGTTTTCACAGAATACCAAAACAGAGCCTAAAGGTGTTACACAATCAAATAGTTTTGAATTTACTGAAGATCCATTTAAAGACTACAGATATGACGATCCGTTTAAAATAGATCCATTCTCAGATACAGGCTTTGAAACTGATCCTTTTGGAGATGGTGCATTTTCTTCAGATGATTGCCAGAAAATTAATAATATTAGTGATGAACAACTGGCATGGGAAGCCCAAAAAAAGTTTAGAATGGAAGAAGATAAAGCACGGTTAGAACAAGAAAAAGCCGATTTTGAATTAGCTCTAAGGCTTAGTAAAGCCACAACTTCAGATAATCGGTCAAAAATATTACTATAGTTAAAAAATTATGTAATATGCAATTACCAAAAATTAAACTTTGTATGAAAATATTATATTAATTTATTAGTTAATTCAAACTGTAATAGGTATATCCTGTACCAATTTTATTTTTATTTATTTTTTAACATTAACAATGTAATACCATACTAATGAATACATACATGATAATATGTAATAATATTATTATTTGTTAAATCAAATTATATCAGGAGAAGTTTTTTTTATTATTATTATTCAATTGTAATTATTCTATCCCTTATTTATTTATTTAAAAGAAAAAATGATTTTAACAGTTTTTGTCAAGTCTATGTACAAAATATTTTAAAACTTACAGTTCTGTATTACTTTTTACACTAAAAATAAGGAATACATATTAAATATCATCTATTTATTCTGATTCAATATGTTTCATTTCATCAACATTTCTAATAATAATCTAATTAAATGCCTTGAAATTAACCAAAGTCTAAAACTACAAAATGTACTAAACTAAATCTTATGTTAGCACGAAATGACCATTAAATTCATAACATAGTTTAATACTAGAGTGACTATAGATTCACCTATTCGTGAAGTTTAGCACCACTGTGTATTCATACGCGATTTAGAGTATTCCTCGTGCTGTATAATATTTCATATTGTTAATGCTAATAAGTGTTATAGATGATTTGCTTTTTAGCAAGTTTTTTTTAAAGAGTAAATTGCAATTATTATGTATAGTTGCTATAATATGAATACTAACAGTATTGTAGTTTATATACCACTGCCCCATATCCTTAATGTGTATTATAATATTACTAAATATCAGTATAATGTTATTACTGTTAACTATTAACCTATTTAATATCATTATTCTATTATTTATTTGTATCTATATTACTAACTAGGTGGAAACTGTAGCTATATTGTTACCATGTTAATTGATATTTTATCTCTCTTTATTTTGTTATGGATGCTGTGATTGTAAACATTACATCACAAAATTCCTAAGAAAAATTCTTAAGATCTATAATTATTAAAATATAATTTGTCACAAAAAAAGTAAAAGTAATAAAAATGAGTTTTAAGCACAAGTATATTTACTTATGTGTGAATCAATGGCCATCAAATGTATGTTATGTTATATTTTATACTTGATGGCTAAATTATAATGTTGTTATTTGTAATCATTGTTATAAAACATTTTTAGGGAAAAATTATGTAAAAGAATTGTTTGTTCTAAACTCGAGCTTTTGAATGTATTTGTACATTTTTTTTTTTTACATCTTTCATAGTGAGAAGTATATAAACAGATTTGTGAACATCAAATGTCTTCTCAACCACCATAATGACTTTTCATTTAATACAATAGTAAAAATATGAACTATACAATTACATTTAAAATTGCCATACATACCTCACATTTTTATGTTGATTGTAAAATCTAGGTAAAATTGTTCCAACTATTATTTTAATTTTACTATTTTATTTTAGTTTATATAGTACTATATTATGTGACATTTATACAATAATGTTTAGACGCTCCTTCTATAAATTTTTGTTATACTTGTCCTAATGATTAATTTTTATTTTTAAGATTTAACTGATGAATGATTATTATTGGCTGTAGAAATATATTTTTTAGCATCATGACAATATGTTTATTGTTGAAAACTTATACTACTTTTCTGCATTCCAATCGTTGATAAATGTGTATCAAATCTTATAATAAAATGATTGATATTATTAAAAGTATAATTGTTTTATTTTTTATAACTATATTGTTACCTTAATTTAGGTTTACTTGTTTACAATTTTTTAACAATTAATATATTTATTAAATGGAAAAGGATCATATGTTAATTATGTTAAAAAATAATGTATTTAAATGCCTAGTGTCATAAAGCATATGTACAAAAGGATATGTGTACAAAATAATTTTGAATAAAAAAATATAAAATTAAAAGTAAGTTTTTATAAATCATATCTTCATTACGCTTTCGTAGTTGTTTCTTATTAAACATACTTACTCGTAAATTATCTTTAATAAATTCACATGTCCTTTCCATTTTAAAATGCGTTGATAGTCAAAATATTGTTCATTTTTTAACAAATTATTATCACCAATATTATTAAAATAATAAGAATTAAATAAATGTATTACAATACTGAACATGGTACAATGACTACCTATAGACAAATTAGGTTATTGTAGATGAACATACAGTTGACAGACTAAAATTTGTTTACAACATTTTGTCCATAAATGCGATAATACTACTTCATTTTGGGGGTGCCAAGCCCTCTTGTTTAAAATCATATTCTCATTACAATTTATAATATATCAACACGTCATATCGATCATAATCGGTATAGAAATAGTATGTTTCAGCGCAACTTAGGTGTCTCTAAACTCGAAAGAGATTATGCAAACGAAATTAAAACAGAAGAAGTATTGAATAAATTTCCTAACATAAAAATATATAGATTATACCTATGTATAAATTTGTGTTTAAAAATGTAATCAAAATTCAAAATACAATTATTAATAAACCGAACGAAAATCCTAGTTCCGATGAGATACAGGGAATAAGGATAGATGAATGATATTGCTGTATTGGACTTTTTAACTTGAATTCAATTAACTTATGTCCATTAATCTTGAAAAAACAATTCTGAGTGAAAAAGTAAAGAGGTTTATAAAATAATATAAATAAAAAGCTACCTAATATAGATAGGTAATATGAGTGCACAAAGTCGCCACAACCCCCAAAATAACAACCAAACAACTTATAATACCGTAATCAAGTATTTTGAATTCTTACACTATTCTTCCCAATCATAAAACCTGTTGAGAAATTTTAAAAATGGCTTTCATAAAGTACTAACTGGGTAGACAACATTTCCAATTCGAAAAAGTACCCATGTTTTATATAGGTATCTGAGCAATCTTTCTGGTAAAAATCTTATAAACAGACAAAAAAAAGAAAGAAACGCCACGGTAAAACCAATATATTCTTTATTTCACTCAGAATCGAATATTGGTTATGACATTAGACGAAACTACGGGTCAGGCCATGACCTGACCTAATACTCACTAAAAATATGTAGGTATATATTATATATTTGAATAATTATTTAGGCATTATAAATAATATATTTATACATGTAAACATTTGTACGTTTTATATAATACTCGGACCCGTATTTAAAAATTTGGCGCCCCCGGGCATATAATTTATGCCCTCCCCCCCCCCAAAAAAAATAAATATTTTTATATTTTTCATTTGGCCTGACCAAATAAAAGTGTCTAGTTACGCCTATGGTTATGACGTTATTTTATTTTATTTTTTATTAGAAATAAGGCTTCAACATCGTGGGTTATTAGCCTAACGTACATCATATATAAAAAGAGAGAAAACAAAAAAAAGATAACAAATAAAAAATTATGTTGTAACAATAAATTGATGGTTACAGAATATTTTAACATTGTTAAAATGTATTTATGAGTTGTATTTTATTAAAGAATGTAATGATTTTGGTGTTGTTATTTTCATTAAGGGCTTCTTCCATATTCGGCGGTATTTCTAGGTTTTTTCTTGTGTCCTGGTACTTAATGCAGTCTTGGATGATGTGTTGAATTGAAAGGTCAGTGTGTCATTCATCACAAGTGGGCGGAGGGTTTTTGCTGATGAGAAAATAATGCGTTAAGAATGAGTGTCCGATTTTGCATCTTGTGATGACAACTTCTTGTCTTCTATTGAGCTAGTAGGGTGAGATCCATTTTTTTATATCTTTCTTAGTTGATTTAAGTTTATTAGAGGGGGGGGGATAGTATACCAATAATTTTGCCATCTAGAATAGGTTTTATGTTTAATGGATGATTTGATGTCATTTGTCGGTAATTATGTCGTTATGTGACTACATAAGTGTTATAAGATTGTAGCACCCTCAAGATTCAAACTCTAGTTGCGCCACTGGTTATTTATCAGCACATAAAATCAATAAAGATATAAAATAAAAATACCTACATTATAATATGATCATACCTAAAAATTACTAAGTAAGTATTTACAATTTACATATGCCATATGCGTGTGTAGCATAGGTACCTATTCAAACTGTACGTCGCGGCTCCCAGGGGCGTCGCGTGAGTTGGTGAAGGGAGCCGCGGCAAAAAACCGGAAAAAAAAATTAATATAATAATGTAGCGATTATGGAAATGATAACGAAACACACACACGACCAGTTGAACGTGTATCAGTATGTGTATAAGGATAAATACAATAATTGATAATAAATTATGGCCTGAAAGTTCATGCACTAAAAATTAACAAAATACGCGCTTAAGATGTTTTCATTGGCTTCTAAGTCAGGTATCATTCATGACTTTGAGATTTATGTGGGAAAATCAACAATAAAGTCTTCTACTAAAATGGGTTTGAGTGGTGATATTGTGATTCGACTGTCGTCTGTCTGATATTTTACCAAAACATAAAAATTATAAACTTAGTTTTGATAACTGGTTTACATCTTATAATTTAATATTAAATTTAAAAAGTTTAGGCATTTTATCTGCAGGCACTGTTCGATCAAATAGAATAGCAGGATGCCAATTTGAAAATGACAAAGATCTCAAAAAAGCAGGAAGAAGGACATATAATACAAGAATTGATATTTCTCATGGTATTATAGGCTGTAAGTGGTATGACAACAAAAGTGTGCATTTGGTATCAAATTACATTGGTACAGAACCTACAGACCTTGTATTACGCTGGTCAG
Organism: Chaitophorus viminalis; assembly: GCA_025469195.1. Lineage (NCBI taxonomy): Eukaryota > Metazoa > Arthropoda > Insecta > Hemiptera > Aphididae > Chaitophorus > Chaitophorus viminalis. Next base: position 37,776 of record JAIPRK010001778.1, read on the forward strand.
CATCAGAAAAGGCACGGATTCCTGTAGCAAGGCCAGCAATGGTAAGAGAATATAATTCATTCATGGGAGGAATTGATTTACATGACATGCTCATAGAAATTTACCGCACCGACATAAAATGTAAAAGATATTACATGAGAATTGTTTTTCACATAATGGATATGTGCATTATAAATAGTTGGTTGATGTATAGGCGTCACTGTAAGCAATTTAATATAGAAAAGTACAATTCTTTATTAATCTTCAAAACTGAAATCGCACAAGGATTAATTAGATCTGGGAAAGACAAATTAAAAAGATCTAAACCTAATTCTCAGACCCTACCATTGCGAAGAAAATATAGTAATACACCAGTTCCAGATGTAAGGTTTGATGAATATGAACACTAGCCGGAGTATATACAAAATAAAAAAAGATGCAAGTACTGTCCATTAAATGCATATTCTAGAACTCAATGTGCCAAATGTAAAGAAGCTTTATGTTTAAACAGTAACCGAAATTGTTTTAGACATTACCATGAAAAATAGTATTATTCACTTAGTTTTATTATTATTATGTTCCTTTACAATTAACTATTGTGATACAGGAAAAAGTTATGTTTTATTTTATGTATAAGGTTACATGTGATACAGTAAGATTTTATTTTTTGTTATTAAATATAATATTATGTCATAATTATTATGTATAATTATGTTAAATTGTAAAAATAAGTTTTACCAACAGGGTGTTCCTTTTCAAACAACTTATGTGATACAGAAAAAGTTATGTTTTGTTTTCAATTATTATATGAAATGCTTTAACTAAGTTTTTTATAATAATAATTATATATATATATATATATTAATGTAACTATTGTACACTTCTGTATTATAATAAAGTATTAAACTGTTGAGTGATCGTGAATAATGGTTTTTGAAAATGTAAAAATTACATCCTCATATCCCCAATGATGCCATATCGAGTCATAGCTGGGAAAATCAGAGCTTTCATAAAAATTAAAATATACAAATTTTTTTCTTTTATTTAAGATCTACATAGTAAAATTCAAAAAAAAAAATTTTGAAATTTAAATTATTTTATGTAGTGAGTATGAAAGGGTTAAAATGAATTGAAATCATTAAAATATGCATTCAAGCCGAACTGAAGATGTTAGCTGGGAAGAAGAACAGGGAAGAGTGGAAAGCGCATGTCCAACTGCAAAACCAACCTTAAGGGTTGAATACCAAGAGAGAGAGAGAGATGTATTTTATAAACATTATTTTTTTTACATTTAAAAGTTTTATTGGTACAATAACGTACAAATAATGATTAAAATATTGGGGGAAAGATCACAATATAATTAATAGGTATGAAATATGTTGTTTTCTTATTTACCTTAAGAATTACAGTTTACAACTAGGGATTTTAACTGGTTTTCAAATTTATTTTAATATTTTAACATAACCAAAGTATCTATGGCTTTTTCTGAAAATATTATTTATTACCAACTGGAAATTATAAAAGTTATAACTACCTATGTAGTACCTAAATAAGTATTTTATTATAAAAATAGCATAAATACGCAACATAAAATTTCATTCATGAACTCGTTAGGTTATGATTCAAATTTGTAGCTTATCTAGCAACTTTTCGGTGTACCTACTCAGTAAAAACTAAAAACATGCATTTGCATAAATGTCCGGCCCTTATTTATAATCATTTGACCGATTATTGAAGCGATAACGAAACACATGTGAACCGGTTTGAAGTTTAAAATTTTATTTCTTAAGAGGCCGTAACAGTAAAGGTGAAACGCATGCAATGTTCGATAGAACGCGCTGTTAGATGTTTTCGTGCGGCGCAAGCACGCGACGCACGTCGTTGACACGCCCGTTACTTGTAGCCGGCGACCACGGCCCGGTCCGGTAAAAGTTAATTTGGGATAGCGATTTATTATTTCATGAACAACCACGCATTACATTTTTATCTACGTTTTGGCCAATTGGTATATGCGTCGTTACTACACCACAAACGATATAAATAAAACACACTAAAATTATTACAAAACATATTATATATAAAACGATAGGGAACATATTCATGACCACAGTTTATTTTATTAGGTATATCTTGAACAATAAACGTTCATCTCTATTCTCTCGTATATTGTGCGTGAATATAAAATGTGTGTACAGTAAAACCTCTCTATAACGGACCCCCAATTAAACGGAATTCTCCTTATAATTGAAAATGTCAACAGTCCCGATGGGAATAATTTATGAAATTGACCTCTATGACGGAAAACGATACAACGGAAAAATGTTTCGTCCCAAACAATTCCGTAATAGAGAGGTTTTACTGTATATGTATGTATACCCATTAAATAACCATGAATAATGGTCATTGATCCAATATATTAAATTTTTTTTTGCAAGTCAAAAATCTAACTTTTTCAAAATCTTTTAAAAGCCTCAAAAAAAAAACCAAAAAAAATTACGAAAAAACGGGACATTTTACGCAAATTCACGTTTTTACAAAAAACATTTTTTTAAAATGCTTTAACTCAAAAACGAAAAACCGCAACAACTTGAAATTTTCACCAAATCTTTATATTGGTGTTCTCTATACATGGTTAAGTTTTCAAAGTATTTTGACATATTTTGACTTATTTATAGACAATTTAAATTTTCGATTTTTGTAAAGAAATTTTTTTTACGTCTATAAAATTTAATACAAGGTATATATTAACTTAAACTAATCTTAACTAAAAAATATCGGAGATCGTCTCATTCAAATTTTTTTTACTAGCCCATAAAGTTCAAATTTGTATAAAATGTGTCAAAATCACGATAATTTGCAAGTTATTTTGTAGATAAAAATTCATAAAATTTATTCTATTCATATTTAAGGTTCTAAATTTTAACACTAGGTTATCCATAAGCTACTCTTCAAAAATCTTTAAAAAAATTTCTACCCGACCAAAAGGAAAAAAATTTTATGACCGTTTGAAATTTAAATTTTTACGAAATTGCATTATAATTGATTTTAAATATAAAATACTATATTAATATATACACATTTTAGACAAACATATTAACTCCGTTCAGAATCGTTATTCGTATACAATGATATCTATCATTGCATTCAGATTTAACAAATCCATTGTAATAATGACCTATCCTATAAACGAAGTGCACTCCACCCCCAACTGTACAGCACAGCGAGGCCCATCCGTTTTTTTTATATTTATTTTAGAATTGTAAAATAATAAATGTAAAATGTTGTATAATATAATATTTTTCTTCGACATAAAACTAAAAACATTCACATTCCTAACAAGTATAGATATACTTATAACTCATTGTCTACTTGAGTTATCGAATAAATATAAAAACAAAATGTTTACAAATAATAACTAATAAATATTTTACTATATTAATTGAATTATTATTAAATATTGTTATTAGTTATTATGTACTAGAGTCCATAAGTAATTAGTACACATTAATACACAATAAAATCATATGAGTATATAATATACACATGCCTAACTACTCGTATTTGTAAATTTGACGTTAAGTATTTGAACACGTTTGGAAACAATTAAAATAAAGAACCTTATATGGGCATCGTTTATAGAATAGTTCATTATAACAGATTCGTAAAATCTGAATACAATGCTAGATATTATTTCTTATTACGAAAAACGATTCTGAAAGGAGATGATTTGTTAGTGTAGAATAGGTATAAAAATATACGAGTATATTACGTTACATTTAAATTGTCAGTTACAATTACAATTAAATCAGAAAAACGATTCTGAAAGGAGATGATTTGTTAGTGTAGAATAGGTATAAAAATATACGAGTATATTACGTTACATTTAAATTGTAATATTATGTATTTATCTCTATTATTCCTGTTCAAACGCAAAAAAATTGTGCCAATGGATTTCAAATTATACAACGACAGTTCTTAACAATTTCTTCCATTAAAATTTCAAGTATTTTGTCCCAGCCAAACTTTTTTTATCAATAATTATAAATTTATTAAATAGTATGCAATTTCGTAAAAATTTAAATTTCAAACAGTCATAAAATTTTTAACTTTAAGTCCGGTAGAACTTTTTTTTATAGATTTATGAAGAGTAGATTATGGATAACAAAGTGTTAAATTTTTGAACCTTAGTTATAAACAGAAAATTTTTTATGAATTTTCAACTACAAAATAACTTGCAAATTATTGCGATTTTAACATATTTTATAAAATTTTAACTATATGGGCTTATAAAACCAATTTGAGTGAAACGATCTCCGATATTTTTCAGTTACAATAAGGTTAACTTATTATAAACCTTGTATTAAATATTCAAGAGTTTTCGGCCAGCCAATTAAATTTTATAGATGTCTATAAATAAGTCAAAATACTTTGAAAACATAACCACGTATAGAGAACGCCAATAAAATGTTTAATGAAAATTTCAAGTTGTTGCGGTTTTTCGTTTTTGAGTTAGAGCGTTTAAAAAAATGTATTTTGTAAAAACGTGATTTTGCGAAAATTTCCCGTTGTTTTGTAATTTTTTCATCGTTTTTTTGGATTTTTTCAAAAAGTATTAAAAAAAGTTGGATTTTTGACATGCCCAAGTCCCATCTACATTCACTTTCCTATCAGAAAGTTACTGTTTAAGAAAATCGAAGCATTTTTACTGCCATAAAAGGTGTCGTCATACACAAAAAAAAAAAAAAACATCATTGTAAAATCAATATATTCCATCATTCCGTTCAGAATCAAATATGTAATTATATATTATATTATTTTAAAATATGCGTAATAAATACATATGAATAAATAATAGAAATAAATAAAGTAGTTTATTATACATTCCATAAAACGTACAACAAAAATAATAAAACTTTAATTAAGAAAATAAAAATAATAACCATAAAAATGTCTTTAATTAGGTACTCGATACTTAAGTCTCATTCCCAGTAAGTCTCAAAATCGGTCTAAAATCAATGTATTTATTATTGTATGAGGGAAACGATAAAAAAATTATAATTTAGCAATGAATTCGAGAA
>JAIPRK010001779.1:0-42823 GCA_025469195.1 Chaitophorus viminalis
TCGTGTAAGGTCGAGTTTTTTATTTTTTTTTTTCTCGGCCTTACTTATACATAGTGTTATGGTCTATGGAGAGCACTTGCTCACGTTAAAACGGCCCTTTTCAGGGCCACCAATAATACCACCAAGTGCGTAGCTCATGGGTAATATGACAACACGGGACGGGTGTCCCTACGACGAAATCAATTTCGACTAATGGAAAATAGGCACCGCAAAAAACGCGAATGACGGCCACCAAGAAGAGCCATGGATTAAAAAAAAGAGTATCTACGGATAGGGGAAATCGTCCCTAACGATCATCAATTTCTTTTCATTGCGATAAGTATAACTTATAATGAATTTTATTTTAAATTTCCAAGAGTTTTTGGACAGTCAAATTTTTTTTTATCGATTTTTGAAGAATAAAAACTTAGAAAAATCAACAGTTTCTACAAAAAGAAAACGCTATTTGGTAAAAATTTCAAGTATTTGCGGATTTTCGTTTTTGAATTAGAGCATTTTCAAAAAAATGAATTTCGCAAAACATGGTTTTGTGTAAAATTTCCCGTTTTTCCGTCATTTTTTTTATGGTTTTTCCGACGCGTTTGAAAAGTATTGAAAATGTTTAATTTTTGATTTACCCAAGTACCATCTACATTTACTTTCCTTTCTGTAAGTGGTGGTTAAGGAAATTGAAGTATTTTTACTGCTCTAAAACATGATTATACAGACACATATCGTACAGATACATCATTATAAAACCAATAGATTCCATTACTCCATTCAGAATCTAAAAAAAAAACATGATAGCTTTTTCAGGTTGGCAGGTTGGAGTTGTTAACTGATTAGTTCGTAATATTTATAATTATAAACTATTTCACTTTCTGATATATTGTTATATATTACAAATTGCTAACTAGTAATTTATTCACATCGTAAAATTCTAAAACCTAAATTTTATTTGGAATTTTTCTTGCTTATTAGATTGGTTTATGTATTTTCATACATTAGAAATGTAACAAAAACCCATAAATATATATATTATTCAAACGTAAAATACAATACAGATTTCAATTTAAAATAATATATATTTATACATATTAATATTATAAAAAATATGTAGAATGTATTATATGTAATTCATTTGGACAAAAAAAAAAAAACAACTAAAAATATATACCTACCTAATAAGCTTTTAATTACAATTTTTACGTTCTCTCAATTGTTTTGTCCACAATGTGAGTCAGGGTTTATTTTAGATTCTGAACGGAGTGATGGAATCTATTGGTTTTACAATGATGTGTGTTTTTTTTATTTTTTTTTTTGTCTGGGGACACAATTTTTGGTAGTAAAAATGCTTTGATTTTTTTAGACAGCAACTCTTCTGAAAGGAAAGTGAATGTAGATGGTACTTGGGCAAGTCAAAAATCCAACTTTTTCAATACTTTTTTAAAAAATTGAAAAAAACGATAAAAAAATTATGAAAAAACGGGAAATTTTACGCAAAATTACGTTTTTACAAAATACATTTTTTTAAAATGCTCTAACTCAAAAACGAAAATCCGCAACAACTTGAAATTTTCACCAAATCTTTATATTGGCGTTTTCTATATATGGTTAAGTTTTTAAAGTATTTTGACATATTTTGACTTATTTATAGACAATTTAAATTTTCGATTTTTGTAAATTTTTTTTTTTTAAACATCTATAAAATTTAATTGGCTGACCAAAACTCTTGAAAATTTAATACAATGTTTATAATAAGTTAAAATTATTGTCACTAAAAAATATCGGCGATCGTTTTACTCAAATTTTTTTTATAAGCCCATAAAGCTGAAATTTGTATAAAATGTGTCAAAATCACGATTATTATAAATTATATTATTAAGTTATTTTATAGATACAAATTCATAAAATTTATGCTGATCATACTTAAAGTTCAAAATTTTAACACTGGGTTATCCATAATCTACTCTTCAAAAATCTTTAAAAAATATTCTACCGGACTTAAAGGAAAAAATTTTATGACTGTTTGAAATTTAAATATTTACGAAATTGCATTATAATTCAATTTAAAAATAAAATACTATATTATTACATACACATTTTAGACAAACATATTAACTCCGTCCAGAATCGTTATTCGTATACAATGATATATACTATCATTGCATTCAAATTTAACAAATCCATTGTAATTATGATCTATCCTATAAACGAGGTGCACTCCACCCTCAACTGTACAGCAAAGCGAGGCCCATCCGTTTTGTTTTCTTGCTTAACTCCGAGCTAGATATCTTGTAAATCATAAACAAATAAATTTTAAAGGTGTTTATTTAAATTGTTTATTAATTTTATTAAAATAATGGTTACTTATTCACCCAGCTAAATAGTATACAACACAATAAAATGTTACATTGTCAGAGAAATTATTATTTTTTTAAAACGTTATCCATGTCCTCATCTTCCTTCCTCCACTATTTCGTTAATGTGATTTTTTAATTTGAGAATTTTCTCTTTTCTATTTGAAAACTGATTATTTTCTGTAATCGTATTTCTGAAATCGGATATTGTTATAACCGGAGCATAATCAGTATCTAAATATTTAAACATATTTTGTTTTTTTTGGATGTGAATTGTTCATTATTTATTATGGTGTTACTTTCTGACCTGCAAAAACGGTGCAATTTCCGCTTTTTGGAGGTTTAACCAATGAGTACATTGACTATAGTTTGTATAGTTGGAGGAATGTTGGAGTAGATGGATGATCATTTGGATCTGAACTCTGTCTTATGATTCCAAAAAATTTCTAAATGAATAAAATTAATATTCAGTAGTTACCTAGTTAATATTATTACCATAGATTAAAAACACTTACATTATATAAAATAATATATTTATAGAAAGTAATAAGTATATTTAATTATAAGTTTGATGACATTGAATAGAATTTTCTATTATTGTACATTCATGTGGTGATTCAAAGATATAATTTATTGAAGCCATTTCAGTACATTCAGTGACTTCATTATAAACAGTGGTTGATTCCTACAAAATATTTGAATTTGTAAAAGATAATAAGTAAAATTTTTAATTCAGTTTAAAACTATTCTTTAGTAGTGCTCACAATTGAAATATCTTTGTCAGTATATACATCATTCTGTAAAGACGTTTCCAATTGTAATTATTCACCTTCATTTTGACATATATTCACATGTTCCTTTGTGTTAATATAAAATAAGATTAATATTGGTTCATGATATATTGTATTTTATTATTTATAATGTATAATATATAACTTATACATAATGTATTTCTATTTGAATAATCATTGCCTAAAACTAATGTTGGTATAGCTCCTTCTCTTAATCGAGGTTTTTTTTAAATATGTCTTAGGTAAATAAATATTGGTGTTGAGTAAATAAGAGAGACTGTGACGAAAATATATAATCAGTAGGTATTATAAAATATTCTTACAGAATAATCACTTATTCCTGCTCCAGACACCCAAGTGTCAATAATATTGTCTTTAGAGACAAAATTATGGTCTCCACACACTCTCGATCTTTTACCTAAAGTTATTCCCATAGCTTTTTCCCATTTTTCATGGGCATTTTTCGGTATTGAAAATCGTAATTTACTTATACCAGGACAATATTTTACACGGCATTTGTCAATTCGAGACATGGTGATTTACAAAATTAAAAACACAGTAGTTATGTAAATCGTAATCAACATTTAGAATATTAGATTAATAATTAATATTATCTGTATTGTTATATATTATTATTATTATTATTATATATTATTAACATGAATTAACATATCAATTTTTAAAGAATAATAATTATTAATTCTTGATAGAAAGTTTTTGAAAAAGGTGCGAGAACACGCCGATAAATTAGTATGTCTTGTTCATAATAATGTGCACAAGATCGCACAGCAGTCTTGCCAAAAAGTAAGTAGGTTGAGCGCAAGGTAGATTATAATCTATAAACTTTGGAGCGCACCTACATCATAAATTGTTTATTTATGTTTTTCGACCAGTCGAGAATATTTATGCCATAGACATAATATTATGTCTAAGCTTTATGCACATTATATTAATGTGAACCTACTGAAACTATACTAAAGTGTAAGTATAAGTATTAAAAGATAAAACATTTGAATCTAACACACAATCGTAACCCCAAACCCTATACCCATCATTTTTATTATTTAATTAAACAAATTGCTGACTTTGGAAAAATTATTACTAGTGGCGGTGCATCAGGGGAGACTGAGACGGCGTCTCCCTAATAATTATAACATTGGAAAAAAAAATTTGTTTTAAATTATTAATCTATATGTATAAATAATAATATAAAGTTGTCAACTATATTTACTATAAATATGTGTGTGTGTGTGTGTGTGTGTGTGTTATATTATGTCTATCGTGGGGTGAATACGTACGATTCGATGAAAATACGGTCTGAGCTATTTTGAATACGGTAAATTGAGTCCCGAAAAAAAAGGTAGCAGGCATAGGCGGACATCGGGGGGGGGGGGCTTATCCCAAAATCAAAACCTTGTTAGAAATATTATTCGTTGTTTTTATAATTACCTCTTCGATTTTTTGAAAATCGTAAAATAAGTTAAATGAAAACAATCAAATCCAGTGCCACCAACGAGTTGTTAGCAACGAAAAATCGAATTCATTTAATTTACGAATACGCGGTCACATGGATATCCGATAGATGACGTGTTATCACTTATCGGAATGCCATGTGCCGGGTTCTTATAAATATATATTTCTTCTTTCTGTTTATAATTTTATAGATGTTTTAAACAGGAACAGATGTCAGTATGTGTAAGATACTGTAAAGAATTTAATGTGATTGAAAGGTTTTTGGGATTTATTGACTGCTCTATAAACAAGATGCTGAATAATTAACTCAATACATTATTGAATACTTAAAAATATGTGGTTTAAATTCAAAAATACCAATTGTAACTCAATAATTTGATGGTGCAAGTGTTTTTTTAGGGAGGTACAAGCAAAAGTGAAAGAAATGTAACCGTATGCTATTTATACTCACTGCATATATTATAATATTGTTTCATAAATAACAGTATTTATAAATTCATATATAGTTATTAATATATTATTTTATATTTATATTTAGTCTCTAACAAATGTGTCTAAAGATTGTTTAAATTATCAAAATTCAGAAATGATAGTGGCAAAAAATGTTGTACTTAAAAATATTGGTTCTGATTTTAATATAAAAATAGAAGATGTTATAAGAGTTTTGTCAAAAAACCAAACAACATTTCCTAATTTGCAAAAACTATTTACAATAGCATTAACCATGCCAATTAGTTCGGCTACTTGCAAAAGAAGTTTCAGTGCGATGAAAAAAATAAAAACTTGGCTAAGGACATCGTTGATTCAGGATAGGTCCAGCGATCATTCCATATTATATATTGAAAAATATAAAAAGCGATGATATTTTGAATATCTTTGCTGATACAAATAGATATTTGTTATTAAAATAAAATAATAATTATTTTTAAATATACATTATTTAGTTTAAACACAATTTAAACATAGATATATTTTTAATAGTAATAATAGTTTTACTTGTGCATGGGAAGGGGGTTTGGGGGCGAAGTCCCCACGGCTCATTTTACATTGTATTATTATAGCCCCCCAAAAAATTCAACCAAATGTCCGCCTATGGTAGCAGGTAAGTTGGGTGCCGGGAAAAAAATGTAATAAGTAAATTGAGTAATACTAACTACTACGTGGCCATAATCGTTTTCTCCAAAAACGTGATACAGTTTTCTCAGAAAAAAAAACACCATTTATTGAAAAATGTTGTTAATTTTAATTTTCTATTTATTGAATAGGTAGTGCCCAAAGAGAATTAAGTAATGCAATGGCCAATGACTAAATAATATTGGTATTGAAATATTGTTTTAATGATTATTGCGTTAAATCAAAAATAATACACATTCATTTTATTATCTGTAGTCTAATAATATCAAAATATAGTATAATTTATTTATATCAAATATAGTTAATATATTTTCCAAAAAATGTCAAATCCCAAAATGCATTTGTTTAAAGAATGACTTAAATGGCTAAGGACTATTAAAATATAATATTCTATATAATTCCTCGCCAAGTAAATAAATTATTGAAACAAAATAAGTTTACTTAAATTCAATATACTTAGCATTTATTCATTATATCACATCTTTATAATGCTTAAAGATCTAATTTTTTTTTTTTACTTAGCCATTTTTACACGTAGTTTACGAAGGGTTTTTGTTGTGATTAGTATATAATCACAGATTATATGAATCTATATTTATTATATAATCTGTGATATAACCATTCAGAATACCTATATCCTATATACAACTGCATACTCGATCTATTATCTAATTTAAATTTAAGTCTAACGGGCTGTGCTCTCAGATGTAAAATTCAATTCAAAGTATCTAAATTAAAAAATAAGACTCGGGAGTCTTATTAACTGTACCAGCAGAATGTAATCTAGTAAGTACTAGGTAGTAAGTACTTAGATAATAAAATAGTATTTATAATATTGTCTTATGTTTGTATATCTATAATTATACCTATAATTATAATTTAACTATTTGTTAGAAAAAACTATAAAATATGTGTTATTGCGTGGATTAATGTTAGAAATGTTGTTAGGCAAATGAATAAGTACTTATTAAGTAGTATTTTACGTACTTAGCGAATATGCTATGACATCTAGCCCTTACATTAGCTTTTCTGGGGGGTCCTTACCACTGTGAGTTTCGGTCTCCTACCTCTCGCTTATACTTATCTACCACATAGTAAGCTACCCATTTCCGGATATTATAGACTTTTATAGGCACAGGGCAAACAATTCGATTTTTTAAAGTTCAATTAGTCTTCTAACATAACGTGTACAAAATAAATTAATATTTTATATTTTAACTTTTATTTATATTTTTATTTTTGGTTCAACCATTTAAAATAAAGTAAAGTTAGATAATATCTAATATTATTATATTATAATATATATTAGGCAGTTAAACCAAAAATATAGCATACATTTATTGATAGTAAAATATTTTTATTATTAACAAATAAGATGGCCATAATGATATAAAAACTAAAAAATACATACAATCCAATAAAGGATAATTAAATTATTTTTCTTCTGGATTTCTACTTAGATAAAAGGAACTTATTGTATTTTCATACAATTTGTCATATTTAATTCTAAAACGTTACATTCAATTCTTAAAATAAAAGCAATTAAATATAAAAAATAAAAATAAAAATTCTTAAAATATACATGTACCTGATTCAGATGATTTTCATTTGTTGTAATCCTCAATTTTTATTTTTTATTTTTATAATTTTTAGTTATGAAAATTATCATTCATCTGTAAATTCTGTGACCAATGTTACCATAGTAATTAAATACATTCGTAAGGTGATTTCAAATTTTCAACTTTTGGATATACTGTAAGACCATCTTATTCAACCAATGTCTTAGAGGTACTTACATGAAGTTTTAATAGGTAACTCATTTCTTCTGGTTAAAAAAAAAAAATACTTGTATCATTAATTATGTTTTAAAATTGTTTTAGGTCTCAAAAATGTAGGGGCCCGGGGTAAGTGCCCTTAATAACCCTTTTTAAATCTGGCACGTCTTTATTTCACTCAATTCCATCTAACTAACTATTCTTCTCTTTCTCTAGTGTTTGATAACATTCACTTACGTGACATCTTCACCTGTGAGGCAGTGACGCAACTATAATTTTGAGGTCCAGGTGCGAGCAAATGTTAGAGACCCTTCATCACCCCTTGAATGGCTTAAATACACATAAGCCAAACTAGTTTTTCTGTTTTTTTTTTTATACTGGGAAAATATCGGTAAAATTGAGAAATAACCTGTCAACGGTAGATGTCTTTTTTCCGATTCCTTCCTGGAACCAAAAAAGGTTATAAAAATTATGTAAATTTAGTAGGTACGCTCTGAAAAGTAGAGGATGATACTCAACCCTGTTTACAGGAAAATTCGAAAATTCGTCACTATTTACAGTAAGTAGTAAGCATCATATTAATATACATAATATGTTTAACATTATGCATTGTTGACTAACAAGTTACAAGTATATTTTGTATACACGAGTTTGATCACACAACAAAAGAGTAGATATATTATATACCTGCTGTTTTATTTATGTCAATGATTATCATTGTGAAACAAATCAATTCTACTCCAGACGGAATCGATACCATCAAAATAGTATAATAAATAATTCTAGTCAAGAATTATGAAATCTATAGTATTTAAATTTTTTTTTTGTTTCTGTTATTATTTTTTCTTATACTGTTGGCACCTATTATTTATATTATTATTATGTATATAAAAAAAAGTCCTAGTATCTAATATCTAATATTAATAAATTATACCTAATTAGTACTTACTTATACGACCAGATACCAACAAGCGATATACTCTATTCGATTTTTATTTATTTTTTTTTTGATACATTATATGAGTTTATAATTTTTAATATATTTATCTTCGTACGACAGTAAATGTAATAGGTATTATCATAATAAACTGTAGGATAATTAAGGACTATTAGGATAATATAATAATCAAAAATGTGATATTATATCACGTAGGTGTACGGTAACCCGTGCACCTAATTATTATAATAAAACGCATAGGTAAATACTCATGAATTGTATGTTATAAAATGATGTAACAACAATATTTATTTGTGGAAATTCGAAGTTAATAAGTAATTATTAAAAAAAAACTATTGGGAACTTCGTAAAATCACTCCTCAAAAGTACCAACCAGACAAAATTTCCCACCGAAAACCTCCCCTAATAATATTGCGATAAATGGAACAATTCTTTAAAATTGTGAACACAGATTCAAAAAAAAAAAAAAATAAAATAAAAAAAAACACAGTTTCACTCAAGAGTCTAAACATTTATAAGCTATATACCTATATAGTGTATATTGTGTAGTATATAGACTTCTGCACTGTTGAAATAAAAAAATGTTGATAGTATCGTTCATCGATAATGAAGTTCTAATGAGTCCGACTATATAATCATGCGTATATATCTAGTATCTATACATGATATATACATATACCTAATGTCCTAATAAATCTAATCTATGGATCAAAAATTATAAATACATTTCATAAATATTCTCAAAGAAATCATGTATAATAATATATACTATATATTATTAATGAATCAAGTATGGTAATAATTATATTGTATTAAAAAAACGCTCCGTATTATGTTCACTACTTAATTACAACGGCTGAAAATGTGATTGACGCTAATTGAAATGGGGTTTCAATAAATTGAAGTCTATATATTATAATAAGTATTTTATACATACCTACACATATAGGTACATACTATTTAGATGATTTATCAGTTGATCATTATTTAGTTCAGTTTTCCTTGTGGCATTAAATGAATGAAGCCCCCGCGGTATAACCATTATATATATATACAACATTTATAATAGTATGTACATACATAGGTAGGTATGTATATTTGATTAATGAGTTTTTCTTTTTATAAACGTGTGTACTTCTGCAGCTATGCCTATACACCGTAATAAATAACACTCCAAGTGTACGGCGTACCTCGACGAAGCCTGTGATTATCTCTGTTGAGGTGTTATTTGAAAAATGCATGTTGGTTAAATAACAGTTTTTATTGCGCTGTTTTAGAATTTTTCATTTTATTTTAATTTAATAGTTTATTTATATATATATTTTTTTGTTGTTGTATTTTTACAAATTTGAGCGGATAACTGTGGTACAGAGTATTCATTTCAACCGAAACGGTGTAGGTGCCTAAATTATATTTAAGTTATCCACAATATAATACCTACGTATAAAAAGTAAAAGGTATTATGATTAGAAGTTATAACCGTTTTCGATGTTTTGATAACTTCAAAATACCCAAATAGGTAGGTAGGTAGGTAGTTAGTATTCTTAATTCTTATATTGAGAAAAATCTACTCTTATACTTGATCAATATTATAATTTATCGTTCTGAGGAAAACAATTTGTAAGTAGTGTAGGTTGGTACCTATAGGTAGTATATGTGTCAACCAATTTTACGGATTTTGTAATTTAAATAATTTCATCGAAAAAATTGTTAGAGAGTTGTTAGAAATTAGTGTATTTTATATCTCTTGTAAAAGTCTGGAATGACCTCTTCATTTCACCGTTTTCACTGTGACCTGGGAATTTGGTCTGCTTGAAAATTTGGCAGTCCTATTTAAAAACCAAAATAGTGTCCATGGAGTATCTTACGAAATCACTGAATTGTAATTTTATAGTTTTTTCCGGTGAGTGCAAAATAAACGCGCATTATATATTATTATTAAGTACCCCAAATAACCATAATATTCGCTATAGTTTGATAAATGGAAAGACATAAATTTATATATACACACAGGTGTTACGACAAAAACCATGCGAGATGCTTATACAATATCTTTAAATACGCGGTAGCACTCTGCATTCTTACACGAAACCTCCTTTGTATGCACTAAAAATAATACCTTCAATATACATATAAATAATTAACTGCAATTAACCATAATATAGACATGAGTATACGTTTACTCGTATTTCAATGACACAGAAGTGCATTGCAGCAAATATAGGTGACGTACACAATAGTGTTGTGCAGTGTTTATTAATGGTGGGTAAAGAGATATTTTGGTAATTACCGTATACTTTCCGATAAAACCTACGCCGGTTCAAGAATAACTTTTTCTTACTTGCAAAAACTTTTAAATATACCGAGTGCTATTATTTCCGCGCGAAATATATGTATATTTTCCACACGATACACATTATAGGTTCATATTATTGTTCTACTGCATAGGTTCAATAAATCAATTCGAAATTAAATTATAATTAGTACGTCTCCTGCTTTGTTCAGTACAAGCTAAATGTAATACATCGTACCGCAGAAGCTGTTATTACAACAGCGACGTTGTTTTTTATCAAAACGTTGAATTTTACTTTAATTATTGTTTTTGTTCAATATGCCATAATATCGAGCTTTGTTATTATGTGTATCAATAAACGAATTATTCATCGTTCTCAGTATTTTAAATACATGTTGCCATGTTGGTTGCTCAAGATTCAAACCTTAAATTATAATATTTTCTTTAATGTATACAATTATACATAATCGATGACACACTATATTATTATTAATTATTAGTATCAAGTTCTATACAATATCAACTATATGTCTTTATACACGATTGGTCATAGGTGTGGTCAAACAGCTCATTTTTACCAAGTCAAATATTCATGGTCCCTTTAATTATGTATATTTTGGTCGCCTCATATCGGTGATAGCACTTTTGCGGTTTCGCGATCTATGACATATAAGGCTAACCACGGCTTTTTCGAGGTCCGCCTACGTATTCATTTAAAGCAGTTCAATGCATACTTGTTTTTGTCCACTGAATATTTAACGAACAGCATATATTGTTTAGTGGATAATCGAATTCGCAGCACTTATAGGTAAGTACTTTAGGTATTTTCTACAAAATACAAACACATATCGTGTAATACAGTTTGATGACAAAGCACAAAAAAAAAAATATATATATATATATTTATAATGCACATATGATTATGTAAACATCCCGAAGGAGACCACGCTACCACCTACACGTAAACCTATACGCATAGTTCGTTCCGTTGTAAAATATTACGTGATTAATTATTCAACGCGTTCGTTTTGTCATGATATCCAATAATTATTCAGAATTATTTCGTTGTAACCACTATACGCCGTATGCATATGTACCCGCGATGGTCATCTGAGCGTGCGCGTAGTGCGCTTTATTATGTGATTGTTAACACATATAAGCGTTTTGTCGATTCTTGGGGACAGGCGAAGGTGATTTTTACGGTACAACACGATGATAGATGAACGACGATAATGTTAATAATCAGACAAAAAAAAAAAAAAAGACAGAGAGTAGTGTATACATTTTTTTTTATTTCACCACGGCATGTTTTATAATTTATTCAAGAAAAACGAGCGCCCGCCGCCGGCACCGTTTGGAAAATTATCAATTCAACGTTGCGAACACGAAATCCCCGAACGATGCTCATCCTGCATCCATAAACTACACACACGCACAAGTATTAATACTGACTATAATAATGTGATTATTATTGTTAATTATGTCGGTGCTTTCCCGGTTGTCAATATACCTTACGGCTGCACTGTAGTTGTGGATGTGTACACCGCGTGTGTCGTGTTACAAATATTTTTTCGATAAAAGTTATCTACTTCTGTACAGTAGTAGTAATAATTTCCTAAATTATAAAATATATCACTATACCTTTTGCTCGTTGATGAATTCAATTTTGAAAGCACATTTGCTTTGAATCAGGATTATTTATGATATATAAAATTGAGAACAGTATTTGAAAGTCCTAAAAATGTTTTCACCTGAAATTTCACCATGTGCCATGGTCCAGATGGCTCTTTCCCTATATACGCCACTGGGTAAGTAAAACATCTATCCGATTAATTACTCGTTCTAATACTGCACGTAGTGCACATCATGTATCATAGTCTGATGAGTAGTAAAGCGTACCAGCAGTATGTGCGTTGATAAAAAAGAACTGGATGGGCATTGCTCTGCTGTACAGTTTGGGGGGGGGGGAGTGGAGTGCACCTCGTTCATTGGATAGGTCAAAACAATGGATTTATGAAATTTGAATGCAATGATAGGTGTCATTGTATACGAACAATGATTTTGAACGGAGATCATATGTTGGTCTAAAATGGGTATATAATAATATAGTATTTTATATTTAAATTGAAATGCAATAGTATGCAATTTCGTAAAAATATAAATTTCAAACGGTTATAAAATTTTTTTCTTAAAGTCTAGTAGAAATTGTTTTATAGCTTTTTGAAGAGTAACTTATAGATAACCTAGTGTTAAAATTTTGAACTTAAAGCATAAACAGGTCACAGGATAAATATTATGAATTTTTATTTACAAAATAACGTGCAAATTAGCATGATTTTAATACATTTTATACAAATTTGAACTTTATGGGATTATAAAAAAAATTTGAGTTAAACGATCTTCGATATTTTTTAGTTACGGTAAGTATAACTTATAATAAATATCGTGTTAAATTTTCAAGAGTTTTCGGACAACCAAATAAATTTTATATACTTCAAAAAAAAAAAAAAACTTACAAAAATCAAAAATTTAAATTGTCTATAAATAAGTCAAAAAAAGTTAAAATACTTTGAAAACTTAACCATATATAGAAAAAGCCAATATAAAGATTTGGTGAAAGTTTCAAGTGTTTGCGATTTTTCGTTTTTGAGTTAGAGCATTTCAAAAATGTATTTTGTCAAAACGTGAATTTGCGCAAAATTTTCCGTTTTTTCGTAATTTTTCTATCGTTTTTTTTCGACGCTTTTAAAAAGTTCTGAAAAAGTTGAATTTTTGACACGCCCAAATACCATCTACATTCACTTTTATTTCAGAAAAGTTGCTTTTAAAGAAAATTGAAGCTTTTTTACTATTAAAAAAGGTGTCCTCAGACACACACACAAAAAAAAAACACATTATTGTAAAACCAATAGATTTCATCATTCCGTTCAGAATCTAAAACGTCATCGCGTGAGCATCGGATCAGGATACACACATATAACGTGTATTACTATAATGGTATGTGCATGCGATGGAGTTGTACGTACACGCACTATAGCCACGTATCATTGTGAAACGAGTCGATAGTACTTACTTGGACGACGTGTTTTTCATTCTTCGGGAAACATACTTTCAGTGGATACATGTACTTTACCTACTTTATATATACTGACATCTATCAATACGTAATATACAACATATAGGTATATATATTTGAGTAGAAATACATACCATATGCAATATACATCATAGTTATATAATATAAAAGGCTTTTCGCGAAAGACTTGAGAGCCATCGATCGTTCAAAAGTTGGACATGCAGTGTTCAATTCGAGCGTGACGTACTTATATATTACCTATTGGCTATTATATAGACGCTACTACGAGCAACTGAAAACTTCCATTACGTTCAAGGATAAATCGGAGGTAAATCTATAAGAGGCTGTACGTAAAAAAAAGGTCTATATGTCCGTCAAGCGATTCACCAAATGGCATGCAGGCCCGCGGATGTATTTTTCAACACCGGACCGTACAGGGAAGGAGGGAAAACACACTACTTAGTTTTAATATTTATTATGGTTTTTTTACACGTGGCTGTTGTATTAATTATTTTAGTGTTGAATTAAGTTCGTATTTTGTTAGGTCTACTTCGATTGATATAAAATTACATTTTGGCCGGTCGGCGTATATAATAATAACAATATATGTACCTATAAATAATATATTATAAATATGTACTTTGAACATTAATGGTCCGCGAGAATTTTCCAGGTTCTTCTTGTGGTCTTTGCAAAATATTAATTTGTAACTCCAGTCCCCGGTCACTTTACAAATCTACCTATGAGAGTTTCACTTTGAGGGTTTTTTTCATGACCCGAGGTCAATAATCATCGTTTAGTAAGTCGTAAATGATACAGAAATATCGCGGTACAAGTACGGAATAAAATTATTGCATACACATACCTCATACATCATTATGTTGTCGTATCTACAGAAATATAATTAACTCATTAAATAATCATATAGCTTAAAAGTCTTTTAATTCTAAGTGTAACTATAACGTAAGTACTTGGTAAGTGGTTTCTTGTTTTTTTTTTTTTTGTACTACGAGTTAGCTAAATTTTGCTATTTTAGAAAATTACATTTTTTGACTTTTATAATTTATAGTTCAACTGAAATAGTTAACTTAACGTAAATAATGTCATAAAAGTCATCTAAACGGAAGTATACTAACTAGTTGTCTAGTTAATACTTAATAGTTTGAAATTAGTATAATCAATAATTCATCCAAGTTACATTAATTTGTTATTTGTACGATATTGTGAAACTTGGAATATATTTAGTAGAACGTATATGCATACATATATATATATATATATATATATATATATGTAATAATTTTAAACATATCTTATCACCCTCAATGAGGAATATCTGTTTTGGATTTGTTTGGAAACAACATCAGCCATCAAGTAGAATTCAGTATCAAGAACACCGTAACCGAAATAATGAAAATTCTGTTATAACCAGATAGTGAATTATTATTGTCGAATTTTAACACCAATACTAGGTATTTTGTTTGTAGATTATTTTATTTGAAAATTGATAATGGATAAGTCATATATTTTAGATAAATAAAGGAAAAAAGAACGGATGGACCTCGCTTTGTTGTACAGTTAGGAGTGGAGTGCACCTCGTTTATAGGATAGGTCATTATTACAATGGATTTGTTAAATTTGAATGCAAAGATAGATATCATTATTGTATACGAATAATGATTCTGAGTGGAGTTAATATGTTTGTCTAAAATGTGTATA
Organism: Chaitophorus viminalis; assembly: GCA_025469195.1. NCBI lineage: Eukaryota > Metazoa > Arthropoda > Insecta > Hemiptera > Aphididae > Chaitophorus > Chaitophorus viminalis. The sequence continues at coordinate 15,559 of JAIPRK010001779.1, forward strand.
TAATATAATATAGTATTTTATATTTAAATTGAATTATAATGCAATTTCGTAAACATTTAAATTTCAAACAGTCATAAAATTCTTTCCTTCAAGTCCGGTAGAAATTTTTTTATAGATTTATGAAGAGTAGCTTATGGATAACATAGTGTTAAAATTTTGAACGTTAGTTATAGACAGAAAAATTTTTATGAATTTCCAACTACAAAATAACTTGCAAATTATCGCGATTTTAACATATTTTATACAAATTTTAACTTTATGGGCTTATAAAAAAAAATTGAGTGAAACGATCTCTGACATTTTTTAGTGACGATAATTTTAACTTATTATAAACCTTATATTAATTTGACTCGTCCAATTACCATCTACATTTACTTTCCTTTCATAAAAGTTGCTGTTTTAGCAAATCGAAGCATTTTTACTGCCAAAAAAGGTGTCATCAGACACAAAAAAAAAAATAAAAAAAAAAAAAAATACAAAAAATACAAAAAAAAATCAATAGATTCCATCACTTCGTTCAGAATCTAAAATGCATTAGGCTTTTTTTTCTGAGGAAAATGGCTACTGCTGAATTTACATGATGTTCGTATTTGATATGCGTAATAACGCACGTGGAGTTGTCGTGTGCAGGAGAAACATGACAATAAGTCAATAACACTAATCATTTCCGGTTAGATACAAGGTTTCCGTTGATATTATTTGTAGCGTGCACTTTTTGGCAGTTACTAATCGTATCTTTATTCGGTCGATGCCTCAATAATAAACGTATGCAGTGGGTATTTTACAATTTTTTTCTGAGCGGGTTCAGCTTTTTCTAAAACTTAAAAAAGTTTATAATATCATAATTATAATACCTATGTGCATTATTACCTACAGTTTATTTACAACTTAATATAATATAAATATAGAATATAGAATATAATATAAATTAATGTTATCTTTCCCAGCTGTAAGTAATCGTAGTTAAAACCACTAAAAATACGCTACTGCAGTACATGTGTATTATGTTGCTCGATGCAGAATTACAATATTGTCTATAATAGCGTTTCTCAAACTGTGGGCCGCGAAAAATGTTTTGAATTAAATAGATTGCAAGAAATGTATGTTAAAATTATATAATATACTTATATTATCTATCGTATATAGGTTTTTAATTCATATAATAGGTAGTAATAAGTCGTATGTTTATTTTACTTAATTATTAAGTACTTTATGAAAATTGAAACCATGTGAGTCGCGGAAAAATTTTCGGAGGGAAATTGGTTTACGTTTCTAAAAAGATTAAGAATCACTGATCTATAATATTGTTAAAACAATATAATATATATGGATCATGGATGCACAGCGGCTCCGTATATAAAACGTTTTCCTCCGGTTTTTGAACTTCTCACGGAGCGTCGACCGTTATTTGCTTGACTACACGCAGACGGTTTTTAATACGGTTTCGAATAAGTTTCCGCGTTGTTTTTCGCATAGGTATACCATTATACATCCCGAGAACCGCAACAGCGCTGTATAATTATCGGGTGGATGTACTCGAATTGGCGGAATAATATTGTGCGTAGAAGGTGACCGCGGTTTACTTACGAGAAAAAGAGCGTTCCCATTGCATTTTTCCTAACCACGCCATAATATATTTAAATTATCTTTTTAAATTTTTTCAAGTCGATCAGATAACTTTATATATTCATGTACAATGAATCTTATCGAAAACACAATGCTGTCTATATTATTCATATAATAATCAAGGTTCGGAAGTTATATAGTACCTACCGCTAAAATAGTGTTCATTATTAGCGCTTAAAAGAGTTTTAAAGAAGTGTTTAAATTACAAACTTGCACTACCAATTGGAAAATATGCATCGTAAAAATTTAATTTTTTTTTATTAATCGTAAAAAATGACGGTTTTTCTAAACTTTTTTTTTAAAATTAATTTTTAGTTGTTGATAAAAGTAGGAAATTGTCCAAATTATTTGTGTTAGTAGAGATTAATCATTTCCGGGTAACTCTATTTTCACTAAATTCTCATCTTAGATATTAGTGTAGATCAAGTAAAAAAAAATTAATTTGATTAAATACAACTCAAAGTGTATAATAAATTTAGACACCATAACAAATCTTCACGGTTATTTTCATTTAATTTTTTTAAAGACAATGTACACTACACTAGTTAACACGTATACATGTAAGTTAACTTGTTTACTTGTAAGTGACTTTTTAAGTAAAGTACTTTAGGTTTTTTATTTTTCGCTTATTATTTCGCATTTGTTAAAAATGCATTTGACAACGTAAATAATAAAATATTTTTCGTAGGATGTAAGTGACAAAGAAGATCAAGGAGTTCGCGTTTGGAGGGGGAAAAAAGAAAATTTCAGTTTTCCTTGATTTTATTTTACATTATCGCCCATACTGCACACGTACCGCAACATCAAATACGCGGTCCCCGGATAAGGCCATCTGTAATTTACGGTGTTATGAAATGATTCGCGGAAAAATGAAAAACTATATAATACATTATGTGACCACTATAATGCAATAGTTTATCGACCTTTTGTTGGTTAGGTATCTGATGCGTATGTATTATTATTGTTATGTGTGCAATAACACCTATATAGAGCTGAGGGATTTCACGGACTCTCACACACACACACGTTTGCAATAAAACCACGTAAACTTAATCCAAATTAATGTCCACGTGTGTTTTCACACTTTTCCATTTCGAGTCTTATATGTATTTTATTGAGTTAAGAATGACTGCGACGACGACGACGGTAAAATAACCAGCTTTTTATCGTCCCGCTATCCAAATATTTTATTAATTACGAAAAAAACTTGACATTTTTAAAAATTTGTCTACTATATTAATTTGTTATGATTTATGTAGTTTCAAAATGATAATTTCCTCAATTACATTTATTTCCCGTATACTCGTCCAGAAAAAAACCTAATAAAACTGATTTTATGAAAATGCGTTTTAACTTCGTCAAAAATATCAAAGTTTAACTTTTTTAATTTGTTTGTATGGTAGATGAAGTTTAATAAGGTCAAAACTTCTCTATAACTTATTCAGGATATTAATTACGACTTGTAAGTGCTCTTTAGTTCTTACATACAATATACACGTATATAAAGATATTATTTATAAAAAGTTTAAACAAATATTACGAATATATTATAGCCTATAGGTTTAAGACCTATAAATATAGGCTATAAATTATAATATACGATAGACGATACAAAGCAAGAAACTATTGACTGGTTTGTGTAGTAAAGGTTTTTATAAAATGATAAATTTACTATATGGTATTATTTAATATTTTGTTTTATTTTATTTGTTGGGAATTTTAAGCGCCAAAAGTATATGATATTATGGAATGCTATTGAGGTATTTCTATAAAACTTAATTACTTAAATTTTGCCCAGGACTTGAAATCGCTCAATACAGTACAAAAAAAAATCGTTCCTATTAGTTATTTATCTATAACGGTTTGTCTAGGGATGTGCTGTTATAATATAGTTCTAAATAATCTAAATATTGCTTTTCTTAAATATAAATACGTAATTATTTGTAGTTTAAAAATTGAAAGAACGATGATATTGTATTAAATTACAGTAATTTTTTGCCAATATTTTCTTTCAATACTAAATAACACATTTTATGCTTCAATTAAAGTGGATGCATCTTGACTTCAATAGTTATTTTTATCATGTTATCTCAATAAATCTAATGTCAACATTTTTCCTATCTCGACGGAACATATATTGTTTAGTATTTGTTTTGTTATAAAAACTTATAATACATACCTATATATGTTTATAAAGGCACAGTGGAAACGTGGAATAATTAAGATGTTCGACGTTTTTTCCGTATAGTATGTTTTATTGTTAGTCATATAATATTATATTATCACATTAGATAAACCAAATCAAATTATGATTTATATCATCGTTCAGTAATATGATATCCAGTGACCAGTGTTTATTCGATAATAGGGGGCAGTTGAAATAACAATTGCAAATTTTTCAAATCATTATTTTTTTTAACGACAAAAGAAATTACCTCTAAAATTGTACTACGTTTTATACACCTTACATAGGCATATATATATATATATATATATATATATATATAAATACTATACCAGGGTCGGTGGAAAACTTGTTTAATGTTTACATGAAAAAACTTATCTGTTTTATTTTCTGCGTGCCATTGAATTATGAAAAATATTATATATTACTGTATTTATTTAAATGCACTTATTGCGTTTATACAGTAAGCAAATGAAAAAGTGCTTACATCGGGGTCTGATGATTTAATATTTAAAATATAATACAATATAATATGTGTTTTCTTTTTGCGCGTCCTCAACGTTTTTTTGCGTGCCAAGGATTTGACATCCCTGTTAATTACGATTTTATATCGTCTTTGTTTATACAGATAATGTACGCATGATTTGCTAATTCATTATTAAACGTTCAGCAGCAAAGAAAAAAGTATGATAATAATAATATGTCGTTGCCGTGTATTCTCGATGGATCACATTGAGCTGCTTTGCGAATCAAGACACCGTTGATTTATTCAGAGATCGCGAACAATAGAGCAGGTACCTATTATCCGTTAATGGCGTAATATTCTTATCGTATTTTCCGTCTATGGTTTTGGAATAAACGACTGGTTCATTAATCATAAGCATTGAGCAAGTTGTACTGAACTATTGAACCTACATTGTTTGTTGCAAGTGTGACGAAAAACAAATCAAGTTTATACACGTATATTCACATCGACACTGCGAGTCAAACGTTTACGAGTAAGTATATAACTCACACTCAACATTTTATTATGTTTACATGTATTATATTATACTGTAAATAAACATTTTAAACACTACTCACTCGCTCAGCGCTACATCTGAAAAACGACAAAACTTATACGAGCTTGATAATTGACACTATAATCAATACTCCAATACCCTCGACGTGCATTTATACAGGAGTGGATTTTTTGAAATTCCTATTAATAAGGGTTGAAACAGCTTTGAGCTTAAAGTATACACATTTTTTCAATTTAAGTTACCAACTTATAAACATTTTTCCCTAGCTTAAATATGTTTATTTCAATAATTACTGTTGACGTATAATGTTGTGTAAATTCATACAGTAAAAATAAATATCATTAGAATGTAGGTACGGTGATTGTGCGCTTTTCTCGGTTTTAAACTTTTTTTTACGTCAAAATTATCATTGTTCTAATCTAGAATAGTAAAATACTTTAATCTCCCAGGCAAGCCAGGCAATTTAGTTAGTATAGCGACATATACGCTTTAATATTTTTTTTATCAATAAAGCAATAGAAATGACATTTGTTTTCTGCGGTTCAAGAATGGATTATTGTAATTCATGAAATATTTTGCCCATCTATCATAATAAGTAGGTGAAATTAGAAATTAAGAAAAAGTCAAATTTCCTTGGTTCCTATACAAGCTCATCGATGACTTCGTTGGCTTTAATAAGTATGTTCGGTTGTTCCGATGTATGTAGTTCAGTTGGTTAAGACGGACCAATCTGCAAAATACTTTCATCAAAAAATATGTATCTATCGGAGAAAAAATATTTGTCACAACTTTTCATTGATTTTAAATTATTTTTGAAGTATCCTGATAGAGTATTCAGAGTTATTATTACAGTCAGGGCGTTATTCAAATGACGTTTATCTAGATAATTATTTAGATAACATTTTATTCGAATAAATTTTATTCGACTAAAATTTTTAATTATAATTATTCGACCAAATTTCGAACTTAGATTTTCGAGTAATTTTTGTTTATTTTATTTTGGAAATTATTCGAAAATCTATGTTTAAAATTTAGCCGAATAATTTATCTAGATAAAATGTTATCCAACACTTAATATAATACTCCCAATTTTATGTTTCTAAATTTATAAATCGCTCATAATTCAAATTCATCAATTAAGACCTACATATATAATTTACAATATAATGATTATATAATAATTGGTGCATGTATTCTAAGTGCCATGGGACCGAATTATGATCCATCCCCGTAAATACTAGTACGCTCTAATGTTACGTACCGAACCCTGGGGGAAATGTCTTAAGGTTGCCTAATTTATATTTTAGCGATTATAAAATATGAATAATCTAGGATTGCGAAAATTTAAATGCATATTTCAATATACATTTTGAAAACAATTAATATCTACTAAACGTGTAGGTGAAATAATTTATTGTACCAAATTTCAATATTATGATACCTAGACGTATTAAAATTCGTCACTTTGTATTCTTCTTCAGTCTCTGTTCGTACATGTATATATGATATCTGGATGGATTGGTAACTTATGAGTCAAGAGTCTTGCCACACTTGGTACTATCAATCGGTTATATATTTGACTACCCGCGATTTCGGGCATTATATTATAGTATAGGCGTCTACAAAGGCTGTATATAAAGGAAACATACTTCTGAGGTACAGATGTGGAGGACAGTGACGAATATTTCATAGATTTACGAGGTTAGGTTGGATTATATCCAACTGTGTAAATCGCATATTGCACGATCGCCGAGAAACTACCCCATATGACTATATTATATATTATATTATTACTATACTGTTAAAAGTTAAAACCACTAAAACCGATTTAACTCAATAGTCAATTTGAATTAGTAACTCCCGGAGTTAGGTAGTTAATTGCACGTAAACGGCTGTTGATTCGGTTCAATATCAATTCCGTTTACCTAAAACGGTTTAATCATTTCACACTTGAAATGCGCTTAGGAATTAACTACGGGATTATAAAATTCACGTAAACGGATCGCACTGCAACAACCGTATCAGGATTGCTGTTGATACTTGCGTTAAGGTATTATTATAATAATGCTATTGCATGATCACAATTGTGTATTAATGTGCCGTCAATGACATAAATATATTATAGTATTGTAATTTAGTTAATAGGGCCAATGTCAATGGAGTAATTAATACTTTCATGGGGGGGGGGGGGGGAATGATATTATTAATTGGAATTTAGGTAAATCGGTTTAAACTGTGCATGTAAACGTTGGAACGTAAACTGGTTTGGTGGGAGTATATATTATACTAATACGGTTTTAGACGTACCTATACTTGTATCCTAATTCGATTCATGTGGATTCCCATCGATGAGTGCACGTAAACAAAATGTATAATAGTGCATTGTTGTTTTGCGTCATTATATATTATATTATGTAATATTATATATTATAGTTGCGATATTGTATTATAAAGAGAGGTGTTATTCTGCGTGACGTTTTGATATAATATATACGAAATGGAATCGGCTGCCGAAGATCCGACGGATACCGTGGTCGCAGCAGTGGACGGTGATATGGAAATGGTGTCGACGGTGAAACGATCCGGAAGATTTTCCGGGAAACGGCGTAAACTTCTAGAAGACAAGGCTGCGACCGACCAACCGGAACCGGAGGTGAAAAAGAGACGACGCCGTTCCCGCAGAAGTTCCGCAATCATAGCGATCAATCCGTCGCCAGAAGGTGCATATATCATATATTTCATATATTAAGTAAATATATGTATTAAAGTAAAGAAAATTGGACATGGATGTAAGTCTATGATATTTATTCATAAAAAAAAAGAACCAACTTTTCATCAAACCAATGATTTACAATTTGATTTAATTAAATCAAAATTTAATTAATTTTATTACTATTTTAATAGAATTGTTATAGAAATAATGTAGTAAAATTAATGATGTTTTTGAATCAAAAAAATTTTAACTAGAAGTTTAAAATAATAAAGTTGTATCATCAATCCTAGTGCTTACTTTGTTTTTAAGATATTTACTTAAACTATAAAGGAGTCGTATTATATTATTTATATCTAATAAATTCCTCGTGTATACGTTTTATGCGAATATAATTTCCTTCAAACCGGTGCACAATATTATCGTCATAGTTAAATTGTTCATTTGTACACGTGTTGAAATATAAATAATGCATGCGCAGGACCGGTTGCAGGTGCGGTCGAGAAGAAAACAAAGGCGACGACGAGGACGAGGAAAGGATGTGCCGGAGCCATAAAGCGTAAAGCGGTGGCGGGCCGTAAGCGCAAGACGAGTGCAATGACGACGACGGACGACGACGACGACGACGAGGACAAGGACGAAATCGACGAGGACAAGGACGAGAACGGCGAGGACAAGGACGAGGACGTGGTCATGGTGCACTTTTCGGAGAGTGAATCGGAACTCGCGGTGGACGACGAACCGCGGCCGCCGGGCAAGAGGAACCGGCCGGACGAAGAGGACGTGATCGTGGTGCACTTCGTGGACGGCGAACCGGAACTCGCGGTGGCCGACGAGCCGCGATCGCGGAACCGGACGGACGACGAAGACGGCGATGCAGCGATGGTGGTGCAGTTCGAACGGGATGTGACGCTGTTGTCGAAACGTTTCGGGTTGCCCCGGGATGAGCTGGTCAAAGCGATCGAGAGCGACGCGGTGCCGGTGTTGCGCAAACGGTGGTCGTCCGGGGGGCCACTCGTCACCGCGGTCATGTTGGTCGTGTCGCCGGTGGTGGACATGTGGTTGTCGTCGCCGGCGGGCCGGAAACCGCAGGTCCGGTACGGGATAGAGCCTAGCCGCGGAAGCGCGGCGTGCGCGGCGGCCACGCTCAAGCAGCTGATGGACGAGCTGACCAAGACGATGCCCTCGTGGAGCCTGAGCGTGGCCACCGGGCCACCGCCGCGGTACGTCATCTCGCACGTGACCTTGGACGCTTACGGGGCACCGGTGGTGGACAAGTCCGTGGTGCTGGACAGGCAGTTCAGGGCCTCGGCGTACGTGCACGGCCGTCTGCGCTACGAGTACTGCAAGCGTTACAGCACGGCCACCGAGATCGTGGAACTCATCAACGAGCTGCACGCCATCGGTGCAGCGGTACCTGCAGCGCCGCAGGACGACACGACAACGGCGGTGCGGCGGTGAAGCCGAACGAAATCATTGCGTTTTTGGTTTTTTTTTTTTCACCGTATCTTATCGACAGGCACGCAGTCGATGATTTTTCACTCACTTGCACTCGTCACCGTAGACGGATTGTTGACGGGAATAATATTGATAATATTGATTCATCGTTGCATTAAATTATTTTACTGTTATACAACAAATATTGTACGTTTTCGTGTAATATATAATTTTTCATACCGCAATGCATTTCATTTATTTCATTTATTTGTATTATGTATTCACACGGCCAAACACAATATATTGAGAGATGATTTAAATCGGATATTTTTAATAACACATGATTACACACATTAACTTTACAATAATATAATACAGCGATTCCCAAACTGTGCACCGCGATGCTCCAAGGGCACCACGATCTTATTTTAGAGGTATCACGGTCTACATGAAAACAAAAATAAAGTTAGATGAATTAGTGTTAATTTACTATCCATATTACAAGTTTTTATAGTGGTACTTCCGTGAAGCACCGTGATTAAAATTGGTTCATAAATGGGCATCACCTCGTAAAAATGTTGGGAACCGCTGGTATAATATATTTTACATAGTAAAATATATTTTATATTATATATGCCTACCGCATACGAATTGTTTGTTTACAACTTGCAATTATGATACGACCATCGGAGAGGCTATTTCTAATAATTATATTGTGCATGATCTAATGGAATCAGAAAATAAATTACAATTTGAATATTATATATTTATATGCTAATTATTTTCCATAATTAATTTAATTATCATCCTAATTCCTTGTATGTACGATTTTATAATAATAGAAACTCTTAATATCCTGTGTACATCTTTGCTTTGCAAAATAACCAACTGCCAACTGTAATTAAAATATTTAATTGTAGTTGTACATAATGTATACATTGACCATCTGAGAATAAATAACCAAAACTAAACAACGGAAAATGTAAATTGATCATTAAGAGGGATTCAAAATATTTCAATATTAAATTCTTGAAAAGTTTTCAAAATATTATATTGTATTCTTATAATTAGATTTTACACTAAGGAAACTGTATTTTTTAATTTTTTAAGTTAGATGGTTATTAGATATCAATAATTAAAGTAACGTCCTTTATTATAAATCAACGTTAAATATTTATGTTAACATAAACTTAAATATTTACATAGCCTTATTGTGTTAATTAATTTTTCAATTACTTAACCATACTTTTCTAGATGTTCGTTAATATTATAATAAATAAATTTACAGCGTGCTACACTTACACAAATAAGTTTGTAACGGATTTCATTGTTGTTTAAATTAGTAGAGGAGATAATTATAGTTTTTACATTTTCACTCATGATATTAAATTTAATAATGATGCTCAACGGAGTATAACTAAGGAAATTGCATTGTTTTAAATCTGTTATTAAAGTTCTATGGAAAATTGAAAATGTTTACAAATAATAACTTTGGTCATTTTACGCTTTACGATTCGTACACTGAAGCACCAGCACGGGTAGGATTCAAGTATTGCAGTTTTTATCAATAAACTACGCGATAAAATTGTATTATTTTGGTTTGACTGTATTCACTTTGCAGTCGCTTGCAATTAAAAAAAATCAGTAAATAATGCCAGTACTTGTATGTACTTGGCATAAATTAAAATCCTTAAAAACCATGTACACTGTACATTCATTATCGACAGTACGCCGTACTAATATAACATGTTGATCGTTATTGAAATCAGAACATAAGTGGATGCACTTCTGTTGAAGTATCTTGTATTTGACAACAATACATTATTAAATTTATTTATTATTAATACGTATGACAACCGAATGTTTTTTTAAGACACTCTAGCAATCATTTCGAGGAATCCAAATTATTTGTAAGCCGCCTAAAGTCTAAAGTCTAAAGAAACAGTTCTGAATACGTGCGAAGAATGGGATAAGGATAAATGATATTCAAAATTAATAATATACTTGTTCGAAAACGGAGTGTGCAAAAACGCGCGAGAAAAACTTTAGGGGTTGATTACGCGAATGCAAATATTTAAACCAAACCAAAAATACATTTATAAAAAAGAAGGGTGAGGAGCTGAGTTAAAAGAATGAGCGATTTTTTTCCGTTCCATATTTAATCTTCACATAAATGGAAAATGTGAAACTATTATTTATTTTCGATCCATGGACATAGAGTCAACTCATCATTTGAGTCCGTAAGATACTTATCATAAGTGATAAAAAAAAAATCTTCTACGTAATAGCTCATAAGACAGTCACGTCACGCTTTTGCTTTTATTGTTCCTTTGAAACATTTTCAGGAAGTTTGTTGGGCGCGTATTTTGTTGGTATTGAGTACCACGATAAAGCAATAATTGTTTATCCTGACTTCAGATTATTTACGCTGATTCAGTGTTTTTTTAAATAATGGAACTAGTAATTTTTAAAACTCGGTGGGTCGATACTACCTACAGGGAAGTGGATACTATTTGAAATTTATCCTGTTGATCCTCTGTCTTAAGGAAACAATGTGTGTGGGTGTTTCAAACAATGTGAGGGTGTGTAAGCATTATCTAATATTTATGATATTTAATTTATTGTGTGATGGTAAACAGTTGTTAGCGGTAGTGGGAAGTTGACGATTATAAAAGAAAAAAAAATAGTTTGTAAATTATTGAGTTTGTGAATAATATTGAATCATATATTATACATTTTCGGTCATTAAAAACTTTTTGTCACGCCTGCGTGGAAAGTTTAATTTTCGATGCGAGTAAATACGATGGAAAGTGGCCGTTTTCCGTCCAGCGGGCGGTGAATACTAGTTTACGGGTTTAGGGCGGTAAAACTACTTTACTGCCCGCAAAAAAATAAATGTCCACCAAAGAGGATTATAATAATTTATATGTGTACACAATTGAACTTTTCTATGTAATATGCCCATTTCTGGTAGATCAAGTTCTTGTATATTCTCATTGCCGCAGTAATATTAGGGTTCATCCCGTATTGTTCTATGAAACGATTTAATGTACCTAAGCGCCTACAACAGCTAGAACAGTTCATGGAAAAGTGTAGGACACGGACTATTGTCATAGTAATAAAGCTACGGTTGCTCAACGGCAGTAGAGTGCGATAGTCGCTATCGTAATAGGAGTTTTCACGGAAGTGTCATTGTGCGAAATCCGCGATAATAACTATCAAACTTTCTTTTTGACATTATCAATATACTTTCGTGCGTGCGTGATAGTTCTTTCATGAGAGTGATTGTTATAGGGTGTATAGATGACCACGGCTTATAGATGAGAGACGTGATAAAAAATAGTATAGGTTTATGTGTGACTTGCGTGGGAAAGCAATATTCCACGGTCTTGGATGAAATACGTCGCCTCCGGCTGCAATCACACATATCCTTGTCGCACAATACACTCTAAAGATGTGATATGTATTAATTAAAACAGCTAAAATATTTGAATATACGTTGAGACACAACGAAAAACTCTATATTGCACAATACTGGAAAGTATGATAGAAGGGAAGTGCGGAAGAGAAAGGCCGAGAATGAGTTGTACAGTTCGAATTGTATTAAAGATGCAAAATAGTCGAATCCAACAAACATTTAGGAAAAAACTTTAACGATAAAGCACAAGACAAAGAGTCACGGAGAGAACATTTAATGTTGGCCTGCAATCTACGCGTTGAAAACTAAAATAAAGAAAAAAGAAAAATGTTCGAATACCTATAGTTACGTAATGCACTAATGTGCACGCATGAATTGCCATAGTTAGGAAATATAATAGTAAATATTATACATCAAATGTGTACGAGTGGATATGAAATAGGTACTCAACGATCAACGTTATACTTCTTTACAATATTAAAAATTCCATATTTTCAGCTGATATATGCACTAAAATAAATGGAGTAAAATACACTAGCGATAAAAAATGCGTGACTAATTTTGTTATTTCCAATTTTCATTAATTTCATTGAAGTCATGATCCCAAGTACACAGTTAGCAGCTGATTAAACGCCAAGGTGCTCATCCGGAAGTAGTTAAAAATTTTCATTGGATTGCTCTTTTAATACTTTCAATGTGTAATTAAATGCCCCTTCAGAAAAACGTGTATTATTTACAGGATGTACTCACATCTTAAGGATTTTTTTTTTTTATAAAAAAGTTGATGATTCAAAATCAATATAATATTCTCATTTGCCATTTGATGTTTAGTAGACAAATAAACAGTGACTAAATATCGTAAAGTAAGCACCTAATGTCGTTAAAATATATTGCACAGTAAAATGACGTCGGGCGCTGCGCCGGTGTATAGATGGTTTGACACACAGCCTTAACAAAATGCGCCGTACATTTAAAACGTGGTAAAATAACTCCCGTGTGTTGTCAGCCTGTGTTCATATTTTTAAATACGTTCAAATTATTAATTCAATTTATTTTGTTCAAAAATGTTCATGTTCAACACATCTTCGTTAACGCAACGATACAACCTAGTGAACCTTCGTAATTATTTTAAATATTTATTCCCAATTACCAAACAAGAAATGATGTTAAATGATTTAACAAATCGTTTACGTTTTTGGCTTTTGTTTTGTAAAGTTTATGAATTTAATAACAATAACATTATATTACTGGGATTTCTTTTTTCAGTTGTCAGCTAATCAAGGCAAATACGATTTTATAATTTTTGATTCCGGCAAGATACGGTCCGGATAAAAACGTTCCGGGATTATACGATTCGGAGATATACTTTCAGGATTATTATAGCCCTCCAATTCTTGTAGTGTTCTTGCAGCTTTTACTATACGTAGGTATATTTATAGATTTTCATACATTTATTAATATTTGCATAATAATGAGAAATATTATAAAAACAATGTATAACGTTTAGTCGCCAATGGAATTCGCACATACGTTCGCGTAATAAAATGTTTAAAATATGTTTTATTGAAAAATAAAATAAATACACCTATAGTATATACATGCGAAATATTTATACTATTTTTGTCAAACTGATGTTGAGTGTCCACGACTTATGGAAATTTGGATATATTATTATCTATACGTACACATATAAGAGTAAACGGTATAATATCCTAAGTCTCGAAGTAAATTGCTCGCGTTTGAGATGAAGAAAAAAAAGAAGCTTATCTCGTTTCAGCGGTCAAATGACGCGCGACTGTTTGAAATCGACTCGCATCAGCCCTTTGACACCGTTTGTTTACACGCCTTGAGAGTCGAGATAATATGTATGGAAAAAAAACCAAAAATGTCGCAGATTTACATTTAAGCTCTTCTGTGGTTTTTCAATTTTCAATATTTTCTACCCCACAAACGATAGGGGCGGGGGTAGTTCGGTTAGCGCTATTTGCGTGGTACTATTACGACAACGATGCGATGCAAATCATCGACGGTGGCATGGCGCACACAGCGACGTATACCGTATGCGTAATCATCATAATATTATAATAACGTTGGGGGGCGGGAATTACGTGCATATTATATAGGTGTGCGGGATTGCGAACAACGGCGACGTCGTTTAATCATAAACACAAATTCGGTCCAAAACTTGAAAGTGCTAAAACTTCTTAATGCCAATAAGGTAACTCGCGAAAGGCTTCACCGCCCACCAGACACAAACTATTTTGGTTTCAAACAAAAATTCAAAGAAAGTCGCGATATAACCTTGTGTTGGTGGGTAGGGGAATGTCCTGCTCGGTGTTGTTACGTGACGTGGAACCAATCAGTAATTTTTTTTGAAATTATGACATTACTATTCATCTCAATACGTATGTGCAATCGTATATTAACACAGTACCTATATACCTATATCAGTATCACCGACACAATATTAAAATCATATCCGTAAACGCGATGACCATTCTGATTAAACTATTTAATATTTAGGTCGAAATAATAGCTGGGTGGTGCTCGTTTTTCACATACTGATGCTAATAAGCACTCGTCGACAACCCCGCGTGCACGTCAATGCGTGTCAAACCGAATTTTTTGACGACGCGCGAGTGCGTTAAATGTGTGCAAACAATACCGTGTAACAAATAGGCGTATGTAAAGACGGCGATAGGTCATTGCCTAGCAACACGCCGTGCGGAGTACGTAATATAATAATGCAACAGTTATAATCCACGTCATTATAATAAGTCGTGTGTGGTTGTGATCGTGTGTGTGTGTGTGTGTGTGTGTGTATGTGCCGTGTATACACGACCGCCGGTACAGGTATATTTTAATTTGTTTTTTTTTTTTGACAGGTTCCCCGTGGCTTTTTAAGTGTCGGTCGACCAGAGATAATTACCACTTATCCAAATCTGGGCGTTTTACCTATTCTTTTGATATTTTGGTTTTTTTTTTTATTTTGTCTTTCTGCGTCGTGTATAATCTTTTGATTAGCCGGTTTGCTATACGCTCTGTAGCATCGCCGCCGACAAAGACGCTGTATAATAGTTCAACAATGGATTGGTATTGAAAAAATAAAAATAAAATGTATTAGCCATTAAAGACACCGCGGAGAAAAACAAAATGTGTGGCAGCGATGAGCTCGTCTATTATACATAGAGGCGTATTCGTCTGCCATGGTTTGATAAATATTCTGATTTCGGTTGAAATATTTTTTTTCGGACGTAAAACATAAAAAAAAAAAAAATAGAAGTTTAATCCGCATATATACGCGTTTGACAGATTGTGTCATAAATCCGAATAATATTATTATTAAAATATCTGGATTATCGACCATTACCACACCTTTTCGACGCATAAGTGCAGATATTTTATTGTTCAACTACTGTTTCACATCAGCCCACCACCCATAAATTGAAAATTAATTGATTTCGGTGGTAATAAATATTTAGTTTACGGAACTGTTAATTACCAAAATAAAATAATAATCGTAATAATGATAAACTGGTTTTATTAATCAACAGGAAGGTTTCCGATATGTATAATATAGTGTATACAATATAGTATACGCTATTATCCTCTCAATTAAAAATGAAAATGTTTCTTCGATTCAGTATCCTTCTGGGCCAATTTACATCAGTTACTACTTGCGAGGGACCAAAGGATACCCTCGGTATGACATTGGCTAAGGCGCTTACATCGATCAATCTATATCGCCGTCGTCATTGTACGACCCTAGAGTATATATACCCAATACAGAATTACAGAGAACACTGATTTTAAGGGTCACATTGGAGTCATTCATGAAATTATATCGACGAGTGACGACGTACGGTATCAATGAAGTTTTTCTAATTTATTATTTTTGGTTATATCGACCTGCTGTGGTTTGCGATTATATGAACAATCTAATTTTTAAAACAGTCTGGAATATTGTATACGTTATATTGTTAATATATCGTAAAAAATAAGTAAAATAGTATAAGAGCATCAAAACAAAACAGTTTGGAAAACATAAATAAATACCTAAACCTAAAAGTCATATGGCAATACATTTTATTTCATTGTTTACTAGTGAGATATGGGTGTAACTATATTAATATTACGATATTCAAATAATGTACTCTATTTTATTTAATTTAGTACATTTTTTCATTTACTTAAAACCTTTTTTATTTTGTTTGACTAATCACTAAACAATTACCATTTTTATTTGAACTTTTAATCTTGTATAATGTTTTTAAGTGGTGTAGTCGAGCACAATACTTAACCCTACTACAAATAAAGAAGTATTGATGTTCTTATATTTTATTTGATCATTTCATTTTATAAGCTTCAATGAATAATTTTGAAAAAAAAATATGAGATAATACTGTTATAATGTAGTGATTTTATTATGCTTGGTGAAATAAATAATTATAGTTAAACTAAAACATAATGTTTATCGTTGTATTATGAATACAACGATACTTAAGATACTAAAAATATTATTTCCATCCAATACAATAAAATGACACCATTATATTTTTTTTAAATATATATATATATATATAAAATTATTCTTTATCGATTTGTTTTGTAATATTTTGAAACGTTTATTTTATTCTATAAAATATGTTTTGACTTCTATTTCATCTTCATCCATAACTGATTTAGGTCTGATCTCTAAATATGCACTCGAAGGAGTAAGCAGAGTTCCCGGGTTTTTCTCGTGCGTTGTGGACAACGTTATTACTGTTTTTACATCTTCGTGTTTATCCAGAATTTGTCTATTGCATTCATCAGAATCATTCATCGCCTCGTTGGGATTATCGTAAACAGTTGACGCCGGTTGATGGAAAATTGTCGACAAATGATGTATATGACGTTCACCGGTTTTGATGTATTTATCGATATTCGATAAGTAACGAGAAGTATTCGTAATGACATCTTCATTTTTCATTGTTTGTTCTAAAGAAACACTAGAGGTCGACCATTTAGTTTTTGAAACATCCTCAGCTGCAGTAGTCGTGCGTGCTATCGATTTGCTTTCTCGCGCTAGATCCTCAATGGTATTTATCGTTGGTCGAATACGGTTTTTCCAACCTTCGATATGATCGTAAACGTCAAACAACGTATAATCTTCGGCCGAAGTAGTTTCCGTTCCGTCATCAGCCATGTACTTGTACATCTCGTCGAAGCGTTCTTGGTTCAAAAGTTCTCCGGACAGCAGCTGATCTACACTGGCCTTACATAAAGTCTGGTCAATGCGAGGATCCATGTTTGTGATAAATTTGTAGACATTCAAAAACTCATCCAAATCTTCACCCGTCATACGGAACAACGCTTCCTGCATCCCTTCTGTGTAATGAGTGTCGTTTACAACAACCGAGCTTCTTGAATCCATATTTCCACATACGGATTCCAATAAATTAACCGAATTAAAGAATGTAATAATGGATAAAAAAAACTAATACCTAGCAATATTATACGGCAAGCTATTTATTCCGTAACAACACAGGTATTACATAATATACGAGTAATTTGTAAAATAAATATTTTATGTTGTTAGTTATATAAAATCTATAATTTTTACATGAATAAGATATTAGACTATAAATAAGATTATATTATTAAATTTTAAACGGCTACAATAATAATAATATTTTTTTTTTCAATTTATTAATTTTTACATTTTTATCACACAGAGTGCATTATTTAACAGTAGTTCTCCGAGATGGGCAATTTTTAGACCTTTAAAATTCAATAGGCTAAAACTAAAACCAAACTGCACACAACCTAGCTACATAATGTATACGACTCTTAATAAAACAAAATAAGTATGAAATACAATAATAGCTATACGGACATGTCATATTTAGATATTATTAGTAGCAATCAAAATATAAATTAGTTCGGTGACAAATAAGAATTAATGTCTAAACTCGTCAAACGGGGTATTTTAACATAACATGGAGATAAGCGTTTTCTCAAAATATATTTAAGGATTGCTTTAATTTTACTTTTAAAAGGTAACGCAGGACAGATCAAAATGGTAGGAGGGCAGGATACGAGCTGTGAGTAGCCAGCAATCTTTGGTACATCCACAGACATATAAAACACTAGATAGCTAATTGATGTGATTATTTGAAGCCGGCCAGCCATTTGCATGATGGTCAATGTTTACATAATAATCTAATCAATTTTCTGTATTATTACATAATATATTATAAAAATAATCATCAATATGCTGCGGTCACACAGAAAGCTACGCACGTAGGGTACGTAGGGTAAATAGCTTTCTATAACAACAATGTGAACGGCCACACAGAATGGCGTACGATATGTACGCTATTTTGGATGTTATAGCTACGTCGCGACGCGTCGCCGGAGTGTATGAATCTCGGCTATTTTTTTGAGCGACGTTATTTTATTGTCAGGTACCTACATTTTATCGTTTTTTTCTCTTCAAAAACCTCCAAAACTACGTACGTAGCGTAGTCTGTGTGGCCGCAGCAATATTGTATATTGTTCTAACTTGTGTTATGTACCAGTGTACACGAGTGTAGGTATATGGAAAACGCTATAACAATTATACTATGTATCAGTCATTTATTGATTATAAAATAAAATAGTTAGCCGGAACCAGATTTTGCTGCATGATTTGTGCAGCCATGAGCAGAACAATTGGTCGGCATTATGTCCAATTAATAATAATAAATAATAAAATAGAACTTATAATAGGTAATCGTTTTGTTTTAATAATTTTGAAAGAAAATGTCGATTACATAATCAAATACAATTTTAACTGATAAACTATAATCACAGATATCTAGGCTGATAACAAACAATAACATTGACCATCATGCAAATGGCGTCGGCATCAACGTATTATATGGTATGGTATCACAAGTTAGTTATCTAGTGTTTTATATGTCTGTGGGTACATCTAATAAAACATGGATGCGTTAAAAGTACTTGAAACCGTACGCATATTAAATATTAGTTTAAAGCTAGCACAAACTAACTATTACAAGCCTTAGGTAAATAATAATAAATCTAAATTAAATTAATTTTGACTTGAAAAAAAAAATTAGATAGGTATATTCGAGTACAATATGAGCGTTATAATTACTATAAATGGTTATATATTGGTAAAAGTTGAGTGGTTAAACGTTTTGTCTTAGTAATTTTGATGCATATTACATTATCGATTTTACATCCGGTACTACGTGTACACATATTATATACCTACCTACGTGGTTACGTGTACTCACACGAGTATTTGTTATGTATATACATATAAGCGACATTGAGGAAATCCGAAACATATTACTATTGTTTTAAGAAAAACGTATCCTTTTATGAAGTATAACTGCACAGCTTATATTATTATTGAAAACATATTTGAATTTATGAAATCTATTTTGAAAATCATTCGAAAAAAATTATAAAAAAAATTAGACATTTTCCCCGCTACACGGAAAAACGTTGAATCATGTATATATTTTTGGAGAGTTTTTGTAGTATTAATTAATATTAAAGTAATTATGTGGCATTTGATGACATGTTTATACAAATTCTAAACAATTTCCATGGTTTCCGTGTTAACGGTTTTATGATTTCCGGTGCGAAATCGGTCAAAAGGAAAATGGTAAGAATTTTTTTTTTGTACACAGTCCAAAACATATACAATACATGTTCATACAAATGTTTGTGTTATAATCGTATTTTCATATATTCCATACATCAATTATAGTGTAATATTTCTAAATCAGCATGCCCCATTTAACTTACGGATAATTCACTTATCTGTTACCATATAGTGTATGGACACATAATGAACAAATGAATACACAGTATATTTCATTTTATACATTGAAATTCGAAACCGTATTTTTTATTCAAATTTCTAAAAAAGATAAATTTTTTCATTTTAAATTTCAAACGCAATGTTTTCTATTTAAGAATAATAAATTAAAGCATCACATGGTCAATGCGTATACTTGACGATTGTTTTTAACGCTTCAATATCGTTACATACGCCGTCAACTTTAAAAGAAACTATAGCAATGATAATAGACACAACTTTATATTAAATATTATTCGGGAAATATTATCAATTTATCATATTTTGTTCTGTGTGACTATAATATGATTCTATATTTTGCATTTAGCCTATTTTTTTTTTTTGATTTTGTAATCGTAATTTCAAAGTTAGAACCAGAAATCATAAAATCATATAAGTAGTATATAATTGCTTTCCCATAGCAAAGTAAACGTGTGGTTTTTTTCTGGGATGCGCGTTTCCAATGTTTTATTATTCCAGTCGGCAGCCCAAGATCTGAGAAAGAGGAAAAGTTGTGAGTAGATAACAATGTAAAACTAAACTACTTAACAAAAACTTAAATTTGAAGATACTAACTTTTTGTCCATAAAACATTCGTCGCACCAGTTTTATTTCTGTTTCCACCGCCGCTAGTAATTTATATAATAAATAATAACGAACCGAAAGAATTA
Source organism: Chaitophorus viminalis (assembly GCA_025469195.1). NCBI lineage: Eukaryota > Metazoa > Arthropoda > Insecta > Hemiptera > Aphididae > Chaitophorus > Chaitophorus viminalis. The sequence continues at coordinate 36,486 of JAIPRK010001779.1, forward strand.
TACTCATTTTGTTTATAATGTGTTAACTTGTTTGGAATCGTTCCAGTATAACGATATTTGTATGACTGGTTTATTGGATTAAATATCAAAATTATTGTTTTGCATATTTTTATTTTCATGATTTTAGAAAATTTGAAGATCGTTATACGGAAATGATAGTTCAATTTTGCTTTCAAATTAATTTTTCACTGATCAGTATGGTGTTGTTAATACTTGTGTGTCTTATAAGTTATATAACAAATAAGCTTATATGATTTGGTAAGTGCAAAATAATACGCATGTAAAGTTCCATTGAGATAAAGTAGGTTACATTGTGATAAGCACAAGTTGTAATTGTTATTGTTAAATCTGTGATTTTTGGATAATATTAAGCATATTATATAATATAATACTTTAGAATCATTGAGATTGATATTTATAGAAATATCTATGCAGTCTCTCTAGTCTCAAGAACATTTTGTAACACATGACAGGGTGACAAAGTTGTAAAATTCTATTAATTTTTGAAAAACAATACTATTTTATACTTTACGGTAGGATGCAAAAACATACTTTGAGTTTATTGCATCTGTGAGGTGTATTTTAAAACCTAATTCATTATTCAATATTTATTAATATTTTTTTTTCGTGTATTTTTGAAACTCAAATGACAGTTATTCCATTATTCTGTGATCGTAGAAATTAATTTATTTGAGACTAAAATTAATTGACATAATAATTTTAAACTTTATGGGCTGAAAAACTTTTAAAAATAATTTTTCAATTTAATTTTAAAACTACATTAACATTTCTTAAGGATATTTGAATTAAAAGTGTTTGACTGAATACAACGAGTATTCCATTAGACCACAGTATATAAAGCTGGTATAAAACATTTTTGCAAAGTACTAGTATAAATGAATGAACGATTATTAAGTTTTTTTTATTTTAGCTTGAATCGATACAAATATTTTTATATTGAGACAGATTTTTGTTATTCATTTGTTGTGTAGTTTATCCGCTAAGAAATGTATTTTATTTTTGGATCGTTTGGGAAAGGAAGACGATAGATATTTTTCTACTCCAGATTCTCGTCAATTAGCTAAACTATTATAAAATTAATATATATAAATATTAACATGTTTAGTGTATGCAGGTGGTGCCGCAGTATCTATATTGCAGTCATGAGATGGACGCGTGTGTATATAATATGGTGTTAAGTCGTTTTTATTAAACTCGCACACTGAGTGAAGTACAATAATATTATATGATAATATATACGAAGGGGGACGTGTCGAACATAAATGCATATTATATTATGCTCTTGCATCTGGAGAGAACGCATTTATAATGTGAACAATGCGGTTTTGAAGAACGCGCGAATAGCTCGAATCACTGGAAATTACGAGTGATTTTGTGCACAAAACTGAGAATATATTATGAGAATCTCCCGTGTACACAGCACATCGCACCCCGAACGTTCTGACGCATAATCTTAATAATCTTAATGTTGATTCGAGACTAAAGCCTAGGTAGCAAATTAAATAGTTTGTCGGTGGAGGGGAATAAGAGGTGGGTGAGCACTGCGTAAAACGGTGTAATCGGAAGATAAAGAAGCAGCTCGACGAAGAAGAGTGAATGTACGACAATTAAGGACGTTAAAATTTAACGTTAATATGTGAGCTTTAAAGATTCACTCAAACACAGACGACCAGCAGCTGACGAAAGCCAGATCGACTATTTCGCGTAATAAACGTACACAATCAACATCGATATTTACGTGGCACAGACAACATATTATAACTCAGTTGGCTATTTGTATATAAACTAGTTTATCTATAAACTATGACGTATTATGTAATTTAATGCAAACTTGCGTTGTAAAAGAGGATATAAACATAAACACAATTGGATTATTGGAATTGTATTATTCCGATCAACGGTATTCAAAACGTGTACAACCAGCAAAATCTTTAAAATGGAAAACCATTAAAAATGTAGATAACGAACGAATGCTTACACAGTAATCGGTACAACTGTACAAGTGCACATTTGATATAATATCCATATAGGTATGACTATATAGGTAGGACTCCAGATAACTTGGAAGACGAATTTCTTGTACGGTACTCCCTGATAAATTTATAGGTTTAATTTCAAACATATAATATCACGATATCATGTTATGCGAAATGTTTTTCTGTCCACTGATCAATTGCAAACACGTCGTACATGTATATTGTACAAGTATCACATATATCTATATGTGGTTGTACATTTTGTCGAAATTAAAAAATAAAATTGTAGTTATAGGTAGATAAACAATATATGAACACTGTTGTAGGTACGCGTATACGTTTTTTATATTTATCGGTATATTATTATTAGCTTGAACTAATTTACTAATTATTTTCTATAAAAAATCAAAAATAATGAATAATGATTTATGATTAAAAGAAAAAACAATTTTGAACACTTTAAATTGTTTTTTTCAAGATTGGATAAGTAATTAATTTTCGTAAAAACCCTTAATCTACATTGTTGGTTCCCGATTATGATTTATTATGTTTAACAGTCTGATTTGATCTCTGATGATAAACACAACATTATAATATATCACAACAACGTGTATACACTATAAAAATATTAAAATTAAAATTCAGTGAAATATATTTTGTTAATTTGTATGTCCTAACCTCCTAACATCTAAATTGGGAGCAGAGCGAGACGCTATTGATTTTACGACTATATGTGTTTTATACAGTTTTTTTTTATTCGGAAAACACTTTTCGGGGACGTAAAATGTTTCATGAAACCTATCTAAATATTTGAAATTGAATACAGATTGTACAGTAAGTTTAGTATCTACAGTAATTTAAAAAAAATATATATTCAAAAAATGACGAATAAACGGCAACATTTATGGTGCATTCGATTTTCCACAAAATTGTTAGTCATTGTTGTGCAAGCGAAGAAGGTTCGCTCAGACTACGTTTTAGAATAATTTATACTCCATTTTCATCAAATTTTATTTCTTATAAATGAATATAAATTCTTAAAAAAATATGATTTTGCCATATGTAACTACTTTATTTATTATTTCTTTCGCAATAATTTATAATACCATAATTAATAAGCTGTACATTTGTCGAATATTATTTTTTATGATCAGGTCCTAAACGAATTTATAGTTTTGTTAGTTCAGTAAAATATAAAATAAAATATTTCAATTTTTAAAACAAGACATTATTTTTTGCAAAAAACTTTCTCGTTTAAATATATTACGTGAACGATTGCCATAATTTAAGGTAACTATTATCTACAGAGTTACATAACTTATTAAATTAAAATATAATAATGCTTTAATATTACTTCATGAGAATAACGAATTTAAGAAGTTAAAATATCTGTAAAACAATTTTTGAATATTTATCATCAAGTACGGTTTAGAATAATTGACATAAGTTATTCCATGTAAGTACTATGATTTTGATTAGAAGATAAAGCAGTTAATTTATCGATATTGTTTCCTAAGTTTCAACCTTCTTAGCTGCTCGAAATCTATACAATATGAAAAAAATGTGAGTGTTGTTATGGAGGGTAAACGGGACATTTACTAAAACGATAGCTATTTAATGTTTTTTTTGTCAAAATTATAAATGATTTATGTGAATTATAAAAATATTACTTTTTAATGTATTTCTAAAACGAGAATGAATATTATAATATTCATAAGTCATTTTATATTCATCTATTTAAAATATAGAAAATATATAGAAAGAAAATATTTCTGGTTGAATTAATATTGTTTACTCATGAATTAATTATAAAATAAGATGAACAGCTTATATACGAATTATTATTATTGAAAATGAATGAATGTTATACATTTTAAGTATTCAACTTACAAAATAATTATAAATAATACTCATCTGATCTTATGGAATTCAAATTTGGACATCATCTAAACCTTCCAACATCCATTCAGTACCAGCACATCAGAACATTACTCTCCGACTAATAATTACACGTTATTACAAACTGATTACTGATGTAATTTTTTTTCCGTAAAAATACTATTCGAACTATTAATTTTCTAAAAAAAAAGGGATGCGCTTGACAACGAAAAGCTTCATTTTTTTATATGTATATATTTCTAAATTAATTTACGTATATATTTATAAATCTGTTTGTTCTAACAATGTGGTATTATTTTGTTTAATGCTTCTATTTGTTGTCATTTAAAAAAGGACAATATTATAAGATCACATTAGATAAAATAATACAATTTTATCTGGTACCTATCTGCATATTTTATTCGTATACTACGAATACAAATGTAACAGGATGTAAATTTTATTAGTATTAATAATATTTATTTTGCATCATAATACCATCATTTTGTAGTCAAGATATTATAACGAGCTGTATGAGTCATGTGGAGCGCTACTGTGTACAATGCATCATGTGCACTATAGATCGTTAATTTACTATATTATGTTTACCAGTGACTGCAAGAGAAACTATTAATATACCCTATACACACGCACAACACATTTTTTTATTCAATTATTGGAAACCGGTATTTTTTATCTTGAACTGTTTGCAAAGTTCCTTTTTTGGTAGCACAGAACATTCTAGTTAAATTGTACGTTGTTGTTCATTTTTTATGGCTATACATCCTCGTGGAAATATAGAAAAAAATTCCATACGGTATGTTTTAATAATTATTGTACCTTTATGTATTTTAAATTAAATTATTTAAATGTATGTGTCAGAATACACGCATTAAAAAATCGGATAAAATAATTATGTAATAATGTAATAATGTGGTGATTTTTTTAACAATAAAATACGGATGCCCGATAAACTGTACAAAATTAATTCTACAATAATTTATAATGAGGTCAATATAAGTTTATTAAGTAGTATCTATTATACTATTTAACACATTTTATTTACTAATATATACGGGAATATAATATAATATATGGCTCCAAGTGTTGATAGTCTAAAATTTAAGGATAATGTTCTTAAAAAAAATTGTATGACTTCCGAAACAATTTTTAAAATGAAAAATTGTATTAATGTGTTGAAAAAATAGATATAAATAAAAAAATAAACCCTGACTCACATTGTGGACAAAACAATTGAGAAAACGTAAAAATTGTAATTAATAGCTTATTAGGTAGGTATATATTTTTAGTTGTTTTTTTTTTTTTGTCCAAATGAATTACATATAATATATTCTACATATTTTTTATAATATTAATATGTATAAATATATATTATTTTAAATTGAAATCTGTATTGAATTTTACGTTTGAATAATATATATATATATATATGGGTTTTTGTTACATTTTTAATGTATGAAAATACATAAACCAATCTAATAAGCAAGAAAAATTCCAAATAAAATTTAGTTTTCAGAATTTTACGATGTGAATAAATTACTAGTTAGCAATTTGTAATATATAACAATATATCAGGAAGTGAAATAGTTTATAATTATAAATATTACGACCTAACCAGATAACAACTCCAACCTGCCAACCTAAAAGAGCTATCATGTTTTTTTTTTTAGATTCTGAATGGAGTAATGGAATCTATTGGTTTTACAATGATGTATCTGTATGATATGTGTTTGTATAATCAAATTTTAGAGCAGTAAAAATGCTTCGATTTCCTTAAATACCACTCTTACAGAAAGGAAAGTAAATATAGATGGTACATGGGTAAATCAAAAATTAAACATTTTCAATACTTTTCAAACGCGTCGGAAAAACCATACAAAAAAAATTACGGAAAAAACGGGAAATTTTACACAAAACCATGTTTTGCGAAATTCATTTTTTTGAAAATGCTCTAATTCAAAAACGAAAATCCACAAATACTTGAAATTTTTACTAAATAGCGTTTTCTTTTTGTAGAAACTGTTGATTTTTCTAAGTTTTTATTCATCAAAAATCGATAAAAAAAAATTTGGCTGTCCAAAAACTCTTGGAAATTTAAAATAAAATTCATTATAAGTTATACTTATCGCAATGAAAAGAAATTGATGATCGTTAGGGACGATTTTCCCTATCCGTAGATACTCTTTTTTTTTAATCCATGGCTCTTCTTGGTGGCCGTCATTCGCGTTTTTTGCGGTGCCTATTTTCCATTACTCGAAATTGATTTCGTCGTAGGGACACCCGTCCCGTGTTGTCATATTACCCATGAGCTACGAACTTGGTGGTATTATTGGTGGCCCTGAAAAGGGCCGTTTTAACGTGAGCAAGTGCTCTCCATAGACCATAACACTATGTATAAGTAAGGCCGAGAAAAAAAAAAATAAAAAACTCGACCTTACACGA
>JAIPRK010001780.1:0-42742 GCA_025469195.1 Chaitophorus viminalis
ATTTTTTTAATTGTCATGTATAATACTATTTTGTTTTAAAAAAATTTAAGTAATATAATGTTGGGTAGGGAGGCATATTTTCGGTTTTCGGACAAGTACTTATCAGTTATTGATGAATTATGTTGATCATAGGAATGGTGCGCGCATGCGCGTAAGGAACGTGGAACTAGCTGCAGTGATCCGCTCGTGTTGCGATTGCCTTCTCTCAAAGGACGGCTACAACGTGATTTCCCAACATTATTACCTATTGGACATTTTATTATAAAAATAAATAATTCTTTTTAGTTTATACAAGCAAAATTTCGTGAAACTTGAATAATTTCAATTACGCAAGTCGGAAGGTCTTTGGACCCCCCACGCATTTCAACACCGTCACTGAACCGATGGGTTCCTCCTATATGAGTTTCGCTAGGAAATACGTGATATACCACCAAAACCAACTTGTGAAAACTTTCGTTAAACGCTCGACAAAGGTATTATTTTTTATTTTTTTAATACATTCATATTTCAAACATTTTAAGCTTTGTAGCTACGTTTGAAATGTACATACTTATAACTTTTCAAAATACGTTTAAAATTGTATACGTTTTATATTCACGTTTCGTACAACAATTTTAGGCTTTTTCATTTTCTTGTAATTTCTTTTTCATAAAAATATATTATATTTATAATATACTTATCAATATCACGATAAAAAATTATTTATGTTGGCGATTTTAATTCGAAAAAAAGATTTTTAATCGTTTTTCGAACCCGCAAGAATAGAGAACTGGATCGAAATTAGAAAATGGTACAAATACTTCTAGGAATAATAATATACGTATCGTGAGTGAGCTGACTTCTTAGTGTGATTTGACAACTTTATCGTGTGCCGATAACCGGATGTGGCTATTTATGTGTCCGATATTCGAGTACGCTGATAAAATATAAGTGTGCGTGAACTGTGTGCACGGGTGTTCGTAATGTCGATTCTGGTTTTCTTCAATATTAATTAATCGTTTTCTTTATAGTTTACTTGGAACGAAAAATGTCGGGATTTAAGAGCGCAAAACTCTTTTAGTTTTGAATGTTTGATTAACGAAAGAAACCCACATGCACGTAAGAATCAAAAACCCATAAGTAAATATCCTGAAAGTGAGCTCATACTTGAAATGATTTAGCCACTAAATTAAATACGCATGAACACAACCGTTTACCAGATGTAGAGACCATTTGGAAAACAAGACGTACAATATAAAAATGCTATAAAACCTTTGAGGAAATCGTATCGTACGGAACGGTTATTGTTAATGTTAGTAAAATAAATTATGCATTATATAATACATGTTGAGTGGAGAACCTCTAAGTGAGAAAAAAAAAATTGTACTCAAATTGTATACATAATATTTTCAATGACTCTGAAAACAGAAAAGTATGGAAATAAATTACAACTATATCATATATGTCATTTTGTATCATATATAACAGGTTTTTTATGATTTAAAGTTTCCAATAAACGTTGTTATAATTCTACTGTTTTATTATTAATATTACGTAATATATTTATAAGGCAAAAGAAATAAAAAAATTGAACAGAGTGATAACAGAGAATTATAATTGGTAGAAGTCAAATAGTCTTTGCATATTTTTATTTGTTATATTGTCTTAATTTTACTTACCAAAACTATTTGCAACGTAAAATATCTGAAATTTGTTATATTTTTAACGCATTTCTCAAAAACACCTAAAGTTCTAAAGTTTACCGATGGATATTACAGAAAGGAATCGTTTGAAGTTAATGGTCGTTATAGTGCGATACTTACATACGTGTAAACATAAAGCTCTATTCTCCACTGAATCACCAACGAGCGGCCACAGGCACAAAGCAGCCACCGCTGCTTTTGTCGTATTTCCTCGCCAAAAATAAGTTGAGTAATATTTTTGTACCAACCGTCCTGGCCATGAGACAAGTCGGAAACTGGATTTTAGGTATTTCGTTTCGTCTAATATCGAAATAGACTTTTCACCTATTTCTCTAATGTTTAGACAATGTTGGGAATGTTTAAAATATAACTTAATAAAACTTAATTCAAAATGGTTAAAAATTATTAACAGCAATAAAGCTTCAACATAATTATTTAATATTTGCTCTCAAATTGATGTACAAGTACATCTTACTGGAATCTCCGTCGGTCGTCGTGAAACGGGTGATTTTTTCACATAAATCAATTTGAGAAATGTTTACCAAAATTTAGCGTAGATGTTTATTTTTCATGACTTATTAAACTTCAAACATTGTGTATCTATCCATATATTTTTTTTTATTTATTTATTTATTAATACTTTTCAAAATCATGATAATTCCAAATGCGTTTATCAAATTCAAACGGTTTGAAAAAGTTGTCCGTGAACGCCTCCGACATTAACATTATTAGCACGAATTTTCGCAAGTTTATTCCATAGACCAGACAAATTTAACGGTACCGAAAGCGCGCATGGTTTTACGTAATAATAATTATACGTACGTCGGGTATAATATAATGTTTTATAGTTACTATTATGATGCTTATATTGTCTCTATAATAAGATGATATTTCACGAAGTCGCAAAATTAAAACTAGTTAAAAAAATAAATAAATCTAGTGGTTTCGTGTATTATGTTGTATATAAATTACGCAAAAATAAGAAATCGTTAATTTGGTATTAAAGTAGTTAGTGTATGTGACTTATGAAACATCGTCTGCGTCCAAAAGCAGTACGGATACGTACAAGAGAGTACCTAAACGATATGCGCTGTTTCATTCGCTCAAGTTTTCGCATTGGTCCTATTAAAAATGAACGTATTTTATATCGTCATCTCCGGTTTTTAATACGACACACGCGCGACAGATGCGATCTATTTCTGAGAATTTATACGCAACATAATATTATATATATATATGTGTGTGTGTGTGTATAACTGTCGCACATAAAAGAGCAGACGACTGACGTAGGTCGTAAAACCGACTGGAAAACGTCAAAGTAAACGTTTCGTCCATATACACGACGATAATAACTGCACGTGTGCGCACCCGCGTATACGTACATTATTATTGCGATGTGCGTTTGAACGAATAAAATTTCAAACGGTTTTACTCTCGGTTTACGCGCGATAGTGTGTGTTTGAATATCCGTCCGATAAAACGCGTGTAAAAGCCGCGCCGCCGCCGTGGAACGGCAATGGTCATACGGCGAAAAAACTACTTTCATTTCTTTAAAAGGAACGGAAACAGTAAAATATATTAGCAAATAGTTTACGCAAACACTCATCGAACGGAAATACGATTTTCCTACGATATCACCCACATATTTTGACCAATGTAAAAATCTCGGTAAAACATGTTATGTAATCTTAAAATAGGAGAGACGGTTTATTATAGACATTTTTTCCATAATATTCTATAACTCGATGTCATTGCTGAAATCGATGATGTTTTATTATTATTTACCGCATTACGAAAATACTTATACGGAGGACAAAGAAAATGAGTGGAAACAATATGACCCGTTTGCAAATATTTGTGTACTTGAGATCATACTGTATTCCATTAAAGCTGAAGTGCAACGTGTGTAAAGTAATTTTGAATGTCAGAATCAAAACTATAATAAGTCTTTAGTTTCCGAGTATATATTTTTCATTTTATAAAATACTTACCTTGAAATGAGAATTTATAACTTCAGGAAAAAAAAAGAAAAAAAGAGTTTATAGGAAAAAATAAATCGTTGTAAGATCAATAAACTTCCACTGCATTTATAATTTAAAATATATCATTTAATACAAAATATTAGTAAAAAAATGGTTAATTATTTTTCGTCACTATAACACTAATTATAGTATAATTACTATTCATTACCCACTAATAATCAACTCGTTTTCGTAATCGTATTCTCGTGTTAATTATTTTTAATTTCGATACTAAATAATAATATTATGTTACATCATAACGCGACAAAAATGTTCACGATGTTTAGCATTCAAAAACGAATAATATATTTTAAATTACCTCTCGTTCAAAAATAATCGCTATTATTTTTTTTTTTTTTTTTAATATTGCTCAAAAGGTTTTCAGTGTTTTTACACGATTTGAATAAAACCGTTTACGATGTCGTATAAGGGATTTTGTTGCGTGTTCAAATGTTCAATACGATAACAATATTATAATGCCCGTTAAAATAACAATTGACAGTAAAAATAAAAATAACTACGGTAACCTGAGTTTAATGTTTTCTGAATTAATCCCGAGTTTGTGGTTTATGTATATTAATCCGCGCCGTAATTATTTTATCATAATAATAAATATGTTAATATGTGTACGGACGTCAGCACTAAGTAGACATAATACACTCTGCCGTGCGGTTTTAAGTGTATTGATTATGGAAAAGCCAATATTTCCATATTAATATTCCGCTTGTTCGAATACTATGATATTATTTCATTTTCTTACTACTACTACTACTATTGTTGTTAATGATAACGATAAAAACGAGACAAAAATTTTGGTTTTTTCAGTTAAAAACTGCAATGAATTAGTCGTTATTTTTCACAGCTAGAAAATATTATTGTTTATTATTATTATTGATAAATTTCAGATCTAAAATCAAATAAAATACGAATCATATTATGCTAATAACACAGTTAATATCATTGACTACACCTGAAAACTTGCTCTTCAGATTTCTCGACGATTTCAAAGATGTTATCAACTTTTTACTTGTTTTATTAAAATATCCCGTTTAAAAAATCTGCTTTTATCTTCTATAATCTATATAACTCTATTCCCCTATTATTATTCTCGCTTGCTCTATTTGTTGACTAATTTCACCCTTTATTTCTGTCTTAATATCCTTCAATTTTAATTACCATTAATATTATTTTTATAATCATTATTATTAATATTTATTACTTTTATTCATTTTATGTATCTCTACTATCTCTTTCACTGTGCTATCGCTTATCAGCTGTTATTATATCATAATATGACTACTTGCTTATATTTTAAAAATTATTTTTAAATTTTATTTTTATTCTTTTACTAAATTATATATTATTGCCGTCGCTGTTAATTCTTAAATTGTTCATTGGATTACTTTATTATTTCTATTCATTATTCTATGTTAATTTACTTTGTAGCTGTAGGTACATAAAAAACAAAAATACAATTTTATATTTTTAACCGTCTTTTATCTTATTGTAATCATCCTGCTGTAATGTTTTGATAAATATAAGCAATTTTTAGACAAAAAAAAAAAATTAAAAATTAAAAGTATCTATTTTTTTATTAATGTATTACAATACACATCACCAATATTTGCCCCGTGCTCTACGCGAAACCAAACCCGTATCGAGGAAGATAAATTTACCACGATTTCCTATAAATGTTTATGAAGTTTGTTTCGTTATATATTTTTCTTAAATGCAGTTCAGAGTTTTATGGTAATAAAACATCGCTGGTATACTTAAAACCGTGACGTTTACACCATTGTTGTACGTATAGTGAGTGGTTAGTCGTTACCAATATTCGTGCACCGCTTTGAACGGCGTAAAATAGAGGGTTTTCAATGTTTACACATAATACCTCTTTAAACTTTCTTAATACTATCGAGAATACTGAAAAAAGTCGATTAATCCTTCCGTAAGTTCGAAACACCCGAATGTTTACCGCGTACGTTGCTGAAAAAAATTAAAAATTAACTCCAAGTCAAATCCTCTAGAAACCTATGATGAATATGAATATCGCATTATTGTTATCCCTGTTGAGATGTTTCATAACTATGTTCACCTTTATTAGACACAACGCCATCACGTTATAACAACGAGGAAAAAACATTCGAAAACAAAGAGTATATCTTCGGATCAACCTGTCAAAAATGATATGTTGCTATTATTGCAAATGCCGAATTCCGTGGTGTACTACTTATATTAGGGCTGATCCATAATATACATACATAGTATTATGTATGAATGTATTTTTTTTTTTAACATTTATTAGAAAAATATACAATCTGTATAATAATAGTTACAGTAAGTATATAAGCATATTCTATACATGTATTCAAATAATAAGAATGCAAGAGAAGAGAAGTTACCCAACAGTAACACTCAGAATATATAATATAATACGTAAAGTCGATAAATCAACACTCTGTCGGACCCTTAGTACGGAGAAGGACAAATTTAATGGCCTATGCTCTTTTGGAATTCTTGGAAATGTATTCAAATGGTGACCCGATACCTTTGTAAATCCAAAATTGAGGATCAGTGGTGACTGGACATAATAATATACACCTACTGTTATGTGTTGATAAATTATTCAATGTCGTAAGAGAGTTATTCATATTGTTTCAAAACAACCGAGATATAGACGACGTCGATCAACTTGCACGTATTACTTATTCATTTTTGGTACATGATGTTTTACAAAATTCATTATGAAATAATTTCGATCATATTTTTTTCCGTTTCACGCATAATATGAAATGATATAATATATAATATATATATGTATAATAATACATAATATATATATATAATTTCATATTATGCGTGAAACGGAAAAAAAACTGATTAATAGGCAGAGGACTTGTAGCTCCAAAAAAGCTCTAAATATGCAAGCACTTAAAAATTCCATAATATACACTTACAAGCCGACCTGTCATGGCTTCGCCCGTGGTTGGTTGTTTATTTTGCCTTGGGACGATGATATGTGGATTTTTTTATTTAAATTTCTATCGTTTTATGTGAAAGTAAATACAAAAAAAAAAAAAAGGCTAATGAAAACGTATTGAAATTTTGTCACAAAATGGGAACATAAAATTACAATCCTCCCTTTCTTCCCCATAAAAAAAAATTAAAAATTGGGTGATGTGGCGACTGAGGAGGGTATTTGGAACAACTTTGTGAAAAAAAATGGAAAATATACCATCCTCTTTTTCAGTCCCTTACTACCATTTTTTGTATTAAAAAATGTTTTTTCTCAGTGTCTAAACATCTATATACCAAATTTAATTTTCGGTTCAGTAGTTTTGAAGCTTATTCAATACAAACAATCAAATTTTTCCTTTTTATAATATTAGTATAGATTAATAAAATAAATAGCATTTAAAACCTAAAATATGTCGTAGGTATGGTGTGCGATGTAGATCATTACCTATCTATTAATAAAATTAAATACAGATTATATGTCTTATCGGCGATTCCCTGTAAGCGTTTATTGGAAAAATGTGTGTCCACGGACAGTCAAAAACCATATTATACGGCAAAAATTAAAAAGAAATATATTTTTAACCAAATAAAATTGACTGTATTGTTTGAAATAAAAATGTTAGTGTGGAAAAATTGATTTAAATTAAATATATCTCAAAAAGTATAAAGTAGTATATAAAAATATCAAATATGCCCTAAAAATAGAAAGGACTCAAAATATGCATTTATATGTAAAATAAAATTTCAAAACTAGCTTTGTGAAAGCATGAAACGTATTTATTTCGTACTCTGCTATTTTTGTGACTATGCAAATCAAATATGCAAATGCTACAAGTCCTCTGCCCTACTGATTAAGAATGATATAATTATTATTCGAGTACAAACAATGGTGGTAATGGAAAATTTTGTTATGTTTTGTGAAAAAGCGTTTTCCGAACAAGTCGCACGAGAAAATTCGATTCGATATTATTATAATATAATAAATATATAGGCATAGAAGATAAGTTACACACGAACTCATCGGACTTTTGAAATTTTGGATAAATATATTATGTTTGTGTAGATCAATGGGAATGAAAGTAAATACGCCCTTACGTCCTGCAGTACGCCAATACGCTCGATGCAAAATCAACTTTCGACCAACAAATAAAACGATACTAAGTACATAGAACAATTTATTTAAATATGAAAAGGTAATAATATCTATGTTATAAATGTAACATTTTCTCAGCTTTCTGCAGACAGAATATTTAGTGTACCTTTTATTATTTAGTGGCCGCTTCGTATAGAGACTGAGACTTTTTTTGAAAATATTTACTCACTGGAAGAGTGATGCTAAGCATATGAGTGAGACTACAAAGAGAAACAATAATAATTTCACTCTCGCATAATGCTATTGCTCGGGATTTATCTTTGTGTCTTCTCTTAACCCAACTCGTTTCGCATGAACCAATCAATTAATGTACAATATATTTTTCAAAACTGTTATTATTTTAGCTAATCAAGAAAAAAATGTTCAATAGCTCAAATAAGTAAACTGATACTTTTCACACGCAAAGATTGTGATGAAGAATTATAATTCGAATGATTATATAATAAGGACATTTTCGGGAAATTGGTGCAGTTATAATTATTTTACTAACAGTTCCTATACATATATATTATTCCAAACCCAGATCAATAATATTTACTTGTTTGATAATAATTTTTCTTATTAGGTATTGGGAATATTTTTCCGGTTATTTTTCAATTGAAATTTGAGAGGGGAACATAACTCCTATACCCCCCTCCTCTGTATCCACACATGTGTAAAACTGATACAAATGAAAATTAAAGTTTTAGTTTAATGTATTCACGTGAAATAATAAAAAGAAGAATGGATTATGAAGATTGTAGACGATTATTCATTAGAACAATATTACTTAAAACTGTTTGTTTTTTTCTCACTTTTTGTCTGTTGTCTGGTTAAAATTCGTCGGCTAGTATTATAATGTAGTGTTAGGCAATTTTAACAAATCAGCGCCAAAATAGCACTGAATAAATTATAGTTAGGTCGTGGGAACTATCGTCCAACAGGATATACACTAGAAATTTAATATTGTTAGAATTATCCTAGTCAGTAAGTTTACGTATATTTAAAATGTAATAATATTTAAAAATCATCTTAGTCAGTAAGTTTACATATTGTATGTAGAATATAAAGACAGAAGACAAAAGAAAATAAAGGACTCTTATGGTGATCGTGTGACTCGATCACCATAGGGAGTTTATGCTCTTTTAAGTGTTGATAAAATTTCTTTTGTGTATGTCGATACATCGATCCAATCAGCGTATACGACAATAAGTGACGTACAGAATGCACTTTGAAACTTTTCGATGTTATAGTGATTTTTAGTGCGTGTAATTGTTTTGTGTTTTTTTAAAAATAATAAATTCTACATTATCAGCAAGACACGAAGATGATCGTGAAAAACATATTATTATGTAACGCAAACGGAACGAGAATTTTTCCTCTAAGACATTGGTTTGCCGGAATTTTATCTAGGTAATAATTTTAGTCATCCTGGAAACATTATATTATACTGTTACACGCCGAGTACGACATATACGCGTGGATCAATATAACTAAATACATCGTAATACGAAAAAAGATTTATTGTATATTCGTTGTTCCGAAATTGAAAACTATACACGGAAACACATTTCCGAGTCTAAAAAAAAAAAGACGTCGTTTACGGAAATTGGGTATCAGAGAATATTATACCTCCATGCCCTAGTCTTATTTCACTTTTTTTATTGTGTATTAAATCATACAGTAATTGACTATCTAAAATAAAATTGAATATGTTTTTTTCTCAAGTTTAGAATCATCTTATAGCCATTTGGTTGTATGTCCATCTGCAACTTACTATGGTTAGATTTGTTTATCGTAGTACAGGTCAGTTAAGATAAGAAAAAAAAAATCTCAACTGCTTTAGAACAAAATACATAATTAGATTACATAATACATTTTCGTTCATATATTTTCGGATTTGTATATCTTTATAATAGGAATTTTTATTTATTTACGATGATTTGTAATTGAAAAAACACTGTCTATTTAATTTTGAAAGAAAATTATAAGAGGAAGAGTAATTTACAATCAGGTTTTTGAATTATCAAGTTGTATTGATTTCAAATATATTTTTTCTACTATATTTGTTACTGTAATGAACGATTTTAACTTTTTTTTTTAACGAAATTTTTAAACCATCTCTACAATGGGTCGTCTGTAGCCGTTGTTTTATTTTTTAGCCTGAAAAAAACTTGTAATCTAGGTTTTACTGAATTATGGAAAAGTTGTCTTTAATGAAACGATGGAAATACAACTGAGAATTAAATTGTTTTGCATAGAAATTATTTAACTGTCTCCAACTTCATTTCACCAGAATTCTATATGAATCGTCAAAGTAAAGTAATGTCTGCTAATTTTTCTATTATAACAACTAAACATAATATTATTATTTGAACTAATTGAAAATTTATATTTTTTATCTTCTAGAAATATCGTCATTTTATAAGTCGTTCACTCAATTTTTATAATAAATTTCGTTGCTTTAATTATTTTTACATCGATATAATGTTTCTATTGAGTTCAAATTCATGAATAAGTAATTGAAAATAAAATTTAAATATAATATTATATCATAAAATATATTAATATACCTATATAAAAGCGATTCTAAGTCTAGTTGTTTATAGTCCTTACGTATTCCTATACTATTCATCCGATTGCAATGAAACTTTTGGAAGTTGTTGAGTAGACTCCCGCTTAGGTTTCTGGCATATTTTATAAGCTTACCCGTCGCGCGTTATTGCAATCTCAGAACATCGATTATGCACCGATTCCCTAACAGCAATTTGGTTGTCATAGTAAATACCATTGCAAGTAGATTTTTTGTATTCTATTTTGCAACAATTTTCACAAGACATTTTTCAATATATAAATTATATTATTTTGGTAGAATCGATTTAAATGTATTCATTTTTCTCAGAAAATTTACGAGCATCGTCAACAGTTATGCCCACGTCAATTAATTGGTCGATATACGATCTATATTATTATATAATTATGTATAAGGCATTATGAGCACATTTTATTATCACGCATCGGAAAACCTTCTGATTTAATTTTGTTAGCACCAAAATGAAAAACAAAAAATATCGTGTGTCACCAAGCACTCGATTAAATTTATTTTAACATAAAGTAACCAATTATGACCAAAAGTAACACTCTAAGCCAAACATACCTATAAGATTAAAATAATGTAAGTTAGTAACTAATATGTTAAAACCAACGCCCCTATCAAGGCTGTTCCATGTAAAACCAGATTATTCAACTAGTTATAAATAAAAATAAAAATAATATTAACCATAGTGACTATTTTGTCTTACATAAACCTACAAAATGACTCAACATGATTTATTTAATTGTTATATTATTCTGTATAAGTCATTGGAATTTTAACATTTTGGACACGAATTCTTTCGGGGAATTTATATTGAATTTTACATGGGAAATGTAACACAGCATACACGATTAAATGCAAGTTATGTAAACGTATTACAAGTGTTTATTACTTTGCGTCTATGTTAATATTTTATTTATTTAGATAAACTTTGAAAATAATAAATTATTTTATTGTCATTTGAAATCTATATCAACCGAATGTTAACTTGACTCTTAAAATTCATTAATCGACAGAATATTTTAATGGTGAAATTAATTTTTTACTGTCAAAGTTTAACTAAACAAATGAAATATTATAAAGAAAGGCAAGGTTGCTATAGGTCGGATGAGACTCGACGGTAATCCGTGAATGAGTTACTAGGATAAGTGAATGGTATTGTTATATTGGTCTTTTAAATTTGAAACCAATGTATCATTGTTTTCAAAAAAAAAAAAAAAAACTACTCTAAATGAAACAGGTCGGGTGGATCAGTTTATGTTTATAAAAATATAATAATAATATATCTACCTTGTAGCTATGATTACTAAAACAACAATCAAATACCTCGTATCGGGTTCTTATTGTGCATTTTTTCACCGTTTTTCTTAAATATTCGAAAAACTATTGAAAAACTAAAAATAATGGCTTCCCCAATGCACCAATCATAGAAGATATTCTCTATTAGAAAATGTACATATATAGGTTTGTATGTATCTAAATACTCCATTCTGGTTGAAATTGTGTATACACAAACACAAACAATAAAAACACATATGATAAAACCTTGTTTCACTCAGAATTCTATATAAAATCAGATATTGTTAATGGTCACAAATTGATTCACACCGCGATATGCTATTAAATTTAAAATATTCTGTGGTTTCTAAAGCTCACTTTATTACATTTATAATTTTCCATTATTTTCATAAGCTGACCATGATAATATACATGTATAAATATGTAATATATCAAGACTGACGTCTTTTGTAAATTTGTAACGTGTCACACATTGCAATGTTCAAAAGTAATTTTATATAGCATATTTCGTTGTATACAATGTTATCCTTTAAGCTCAAATTAAATATGCATCCATGGAACGTCTAGAAATTTATGCTTTCCCGCGCAATGAAAAACACTTTTGGCGAGTACTGCGCAGTTACTACACTAAACGCATACAATTTCCCAATATTGATAAAGATAATATATGATTTCAATTTGTCCATTTCACCCTTTTAGCTTCGCTTGTCGCTATCGACGAATTTAATACTACACATCTACTTAATAAAGTGTTAGTGCATACGCGTGACGAAAGCTGGTTCAAAAATCGAATTCATGTTTACGCATCTGTACGGACTATTATCGATCGTTAAATCGAAACGTAGTGATCGTTTAAAGACGAAACTTATAATTCGGACTACACAAAATGATTAGTGAACTTCACACGATATAAGTGCCGGCACGTAATGGCATCAGAGGTTATTTTAAATTAATATCATTGCAACGTCATGTCCGAGAAAACGTTGTACGTTATTCTTCCATTTCTCTTTGATCGCGTCGGTCGAAGATTGCAGCTCCGAGGTACTTGCTAGATTATATGCTTATGCAACGATCTTGATCATACCACACGTTCGGTGGTCGGAGAAGAGAAGGTGTGTAGTTGATGTATCACCGCAAAATGAAGATATAGCGCGAGTAATGTTATCCGCGATCCGGACGATGATAGCCATTATATATTTATATATAGTAAACCAAACGATGATGGCGAAGAAAAACGATGAAACGATAGAAAAACAATATTTGAGTATTAATATTAGTACAATGATAATACCTAACCAATCTATATATTATATACCTATATCCGAAATGTAACAATTTTTTTCGTTTTACGATTTTTTTTTTTTTCGATTGCCATTCCATGTATATTATTATATAACACAGAAACATTGTTTTCTTAATCAGGGTTTTCCTCTTAGTCCGTTAAAAAATAAATAACGGAAGAAAAATGAGAAAATGAAAGAAAAAACCGTCTTGGAAAACCGAGAAATATTTTATTGTTATAGCCTCGGAGGGGAGATCATAAATAATAAAGAAGAAACGAAACAGACCCTGAAAAATGTCGACAAGGAGAACCACGCGGTCGACCGCGCACTCGGTGGCAGCGGCATGGTGATTAAATAGGAAAATATATGAACTTCGTCCATTATTCAAATCGACGAAAAAATGTGAAGGAAAAGAAAAACCTCCAAACAAAAGGGTGAGCACATTTTACATCATTAGAAAACCACCGTGGAATCGAATTACACGCACTCCTTCTCGACGTTGATATAAAAATACCTATACTAGTAATGTAAGTAATAATAATAATACCTAATAATATGTATTAAGATTTACATTTTATATTAACATCGGTTTTTTTTTTTTTATGAATATGTGCTTAATATTTTATTAAACAAAATACCTGTCCCGTAAATAAAGTCTTAGATCCACCACTGGAGCTTAATGTCGGTTCAGAATACACAATGAGTGATCGCTCCATGCAATTATTTATCTACGACATCTTTACAGGGGAAATCTCCGAGAGTAAGCTGAATACCTTGCTCTGAGAACAACAATATACTTGTTCGGAATAATGTTTATCCCTTTTAACCCCCTTAGGAGTCGAATTTTCAAAAATACCTTCTTATAGCAGATGTCTACATCGTAACTCTTATTTGTTATATGTATGCGAAAATTCAGCTCCATCCGACCAAAGTGGTTGGCTGCATCCGAGTTGGGTCCCAAATTTATAATTGCTACACTAGTTGGGTCCCGAATTATTTTAGGTACTACACTAGTTCGGTCCCGGATTTTCGTGGGTACTATACTAGTTGGGTCCAGGATTTTTTTAGTTACTACACTAGTTGGGTCCTGAATTATTTTAGTAACAACAAGTAAGTACTACACTATACTAACATTTTCCTTCCCATTTTAACAGACTTAGGACTGTCTATGATTTATTTAGACCACGGGTATGATTAAAAATGTTTAAAAATATAAGTTATTAGAATTTTATAAAAAAATATATCATTTTTGTATTTACAAATAAAATAATATTTTTGGAAAAATCACATGTGTGTTGGTAAAAATGTATACGACATTAATTTTACAAAATCAAATCAATTGATTATTCCTGCACTTACGTCTTTTTTTATTACGAATATCCCAATAGTCATACTATATACGTATAAGTACTTTTCATTTAATTTTCAATTTAATAAAATTGTATTAATATTATTTTATAATACTTTAAATTATTATAATATTTTTACTAACTATCAATTACTTATACTTTAGCATTTTTAATATTTAAAAAAAAAAACAACTGTAAAAACATTTTTAACCATACCTGTGGTCTAAATAGATCATAAACTGTCTGTTAAAATGAGAATGAAAATGTTAGTATAGTGTAGTATTTACCAAAAAATATTCAGGAACTAGCAGAATACCTATAATAATTCGAGACCCAACTAGTATAGTACCTTTAAAAATCCGGGACCCAACTAGTATAGCACTCTTTTAAAATCCGGGACCCAACTAGTACACTACCTGCGATTAGCCCCTAGTATTCAGGACCCAACTCGGATGCGCCGAAGTGGTTTGAGCTGAGCGTTCGTATGTTAGTTACTTTTATACATAGAAAATTTGAATTTTTTTTTAATTCTTTTTTTAGGATTTTCCTTATTATTTTTCTTTTTAAACCACAAAAGTAAAAAAAAAAAAAAAAATAAAAATTAACAAAACGCTCAAGCCGCTTTTTAGTTTTAGTGAGACCAACAAACAGAAATTAATTTATATATATTATATAATATATACAATATATTTTGTTAGCCATGTCTGATAATCTGGAAGCGCGATAGAGTAGGTAAAGGCATGTCTTGGCATTGTACTCTTAGTGAATGTATACATAAAATAATTACAACAACTTATATATGCGATTTGTGTGAAAATATAAATTACTATTTTTTTTTTTTTTTTGTATATCTATATGCATTATAGTTTCATTTATTTTAATTTTTTTAATGATTAAGTGGCGCAATTTTGATCATATGACCCGGACAATTGTTTTAAAAAAAAAAAAAAAAAATTCAGACATTGAAAAACAAAAGTTGTTCTTACTTTTCTTTGGAACTATAAAAGTAAAACGTGATGGTTAACCTTCTGGTTTATTTACGGTTTGGTTATTATAACATTTAAGGCTTAAGAGTTTTATTAGTTTTTATTTTGCGAAAAAAGCAATAAACTTACCAAACACACTCAAGCCCAGTAACAACGCCTAAATCCGGTACTTAATGTTTAGAGTGAGTTGTAAAAATAAACATACACAATGTGGAACGAACTACAGATTATATAGTTTATAGTATCGATAATTGGTTTCTACGTTAAACCGATCGAGATATCTCCAATATAGTCGTATCATACCTCATACATCCCGGTATAATAGTGTTGTAATAAATATTTACATTAGTAGTTTATTTATTTGTTATTTGGTTATTACTGTGCCAATGTTTTCCTATGTTAAAATCATACAATCGTCGTAACAAAAAAAAAATTTATATTTCATATTTTATAATACTTATAATATGTAGTACCTACTTATGTGTATAATATGTAATATGTAATATGTACGAGTAGTATGCAGAGTAATATTTACTAGCATGATTTCTTTTTTATAAAAATGTTATTATTATTAAAAATTAAAGATAATAACATCAAACACGATAATATAGGAGTAAATGTTCGAGTACTTAGTGCGTATAATTTATTATTTTTGAGCGTATTATTAAAAAAACGGAAAGGACGGTAATTCAAACAGAAACAATATTATAAACCCATTTACGAAGCATTATAATACCTGCAGCGGCCACTGCGCGGGCATAGTGCTCGAGAAAATCACAATAATTCACTTCAGCAGTTATATTAATAGTTTCCTGAAGGGAAATTTCAGACGGGGCGTACGGACTTCACTAAAACGACCGAATTCATTATTTTCGCTCAATAAAAATAAACTGTCTTCTTCCCCTAATTAGGGCTTAATACGAAACGTAGTTAAATACATTTTTAAAGCTAAATAATTGAAAACCTCGCGAATTGTGTGCTATAATAATATAAGTACGTATTTAGTATATTATAATCATCTTAAATACTACAATAACGTTTGTACGGTCGATGGCTTTGTTTGTTTTTTATCGTCACATGGAAAAAAAAAGTAATCGTGTTGGTCTTCTTGTAATATCAATAAATTGGATAGTAATAAAATATTTATATTGTTAATTGTCCATGTTATTATTGTTGCAAATTGCAATCCTTATGTTTAAACACACTTGTGCAACACCCCACGAGTAACACTATCGTACGGGTATTTTTATTATTATTTTATTACTCAGATATTATATTCCATGATTTGTTTTGATCGTATGCGAACAGATCAACGGACACTTAACATGATTTTGTAGAAAACGACTGGTCGCAAGTGTTGCACAACGCACTGTGGTCAAGTGTAAAAACGGTATACCTATTGTTGAACGTTAGATGGTCGGAATCAGAAAAATAAAAACGTGAGAAATTTTGAAATTTAAAAAAAAAGTCGTTGCTATTTTACCGTGCATGCGCAGAAAGTGTTCGGGTTTTTTTCTATTTTATGAATTGTTATATAGGAATATAATGGGTTCCCTTCCCACTAAACAAGAATATATGAGCTTATGCATATATTATTACAATGAAATTATTAAATAATATATTATGTAAACACGATTGTTAGACATACTAATAGTTATTCAACTCTTAATAAAAACAACATTGTAAAATAAAAAAATACAATTTGTTAGGTAACATAATAACTGAAAAAACAGTTGATATAAATAGATTAAAAACACAGATTACAAAATAATAAATAGAACATTTGTTTAATTAAATGTTATATAAAGAACGGATACATTCATCAAGGGTTGCAAATTGAAATTGGACAGTATTATTACTTTTATAAGAGTTATTTTTTAATCTCCCGGTAGTAGTTTGCAAACGCAACAAACTAAGTTTCACTTTTAACATGGTTTTGATGCGTTTGTTTGATCCAAGTTCTACTATACGCAGAGTTGTTTTCCTAAACACAAAATAATAATGTTAACAGGCAATGTACATTATGGTGCACAAGCAGCTTTGTTTTGGGTATTTTTCATTACATTTCTTTTTACCCAGCCATACCTGCTGCCGTGGGTTACGTAATATGTAAATCACCTCGATTTATAATTAGTTCATAGTATTTCTGCGTATACAAATCCCACCAAGATCTAAAATAAATGAATATTTTATGGTTTTGTCGACATTTGTTAATTTAAATTTTGGATTACCTAACGGTTATATTAATTGTTATTGGAATGACATTATTAAGTTTAGTTGTATGGTCCTTTTTGAGAATAAAGAGTGGAACGAATTTTAGGGTCAATGTAGTATATACGTAGTGTTATACCGAATAGAAATAAACCAAGTGAGTCCGGTTGAAACCCATAATATCAGTGGCATGCTCGTGACAGATCGCACTCGGAGGCTTGGAAAATTCTCAGTAATCGATTCGGAGATTTTAGCTGAAGGTATCTCTAAGGATATTATAATGGTTTTAGGAAATTCGACCATACCGTTCATGCGTATCTCCCGTTGGCGGTGGTGAGATTGACGAAAATTTGTGGTGAAGCATACGTGTTAAAACCACGGAGAGGAGCATAAAAGTAAAGCAAGAATTATATAAACTTAGGTCTGCGGTATTTAAGGAAAACGGACAACAACTACGACGAATACATTATATAATATATATATATATATATCCAATAAACTAAATAACTAACTAGTGATAACAGCCGACGACAAAAACAGCCGTTATGATTGTGAGCTCTGTATCACGATTTAAGATATAATGGTTGCCCAAAAAGTTATAATAAAGTGACCGCCGAACTAACTCTTTGCTAGTCAACCAATAACTTGCGCTCATGTGGATTTATTCGTAATAATTGAACACGTGATCACTGTGACATTCTATTATCATATAATTAATAAATATTATCATCGTTATCATTATTATTTGCTTTGACTTATGAACGCTAATTGTTAGTTGGCACCCATGTCAGCTGATTTACATAGTTAAACCTGCGGTCACATCCGCAATACATACAACATAGATCGTTGGGCAAACAATTCGATTATTGCGAATACCTTTACTTTAAAATGAAAATGAACTATTACAAAAACTATTATAAAAACTACGAATAAAATTCAAAATTCAAAATTAATAATTAGCCCTAAGAGGAAATTCTCAGGCATGCAAATAAAGATAAACGTCACTATATAATACGAGTAGTGTTGCTATTAAAAGAAATCCCAAATTATTAATAATAACCACTCAATACGTCTCGTAACTAGGTAATCGCGATAACCGATAAGTGCCAATGATTATAAATATATTAAATACCACGGCCCATAACCATAATATAGCATCGTGGTGGAAAATATGCGTCACCTGGTACGCTTGTCTTCGTATTGTAGCAATTTGGTTTATTATAATATATTACACATCTGTGACAGCGACAAAATATGTCCTGAAACCGACAGTGCCAGTAGAGAGGACGATGGCACCTAAACATTATCCTTCCGTTTGGAAATCAGTTTCCTCGTTCAGTACTCGCATTAGTATTACAGCTATTGTACAACCAGTGTGCACCGAGAAAGGATGCGCATTGCAGGCGTATTGTTTTCGTACGAGACGACATTGCGTGTTCCGAAAACGTTCTCGTTTCTTTTCCGCTTAGACGCTCGCACGCTCGCACCCTCCCCGTATTATATCGTCCTCGATTTGTATAATATCGAAAAATGCACTCGATCGCTGCGTATCGTACTCGCCCATTATAATATATAACATAGGGATCTCGATCGGTCGCGGTGACGGGCGCTTTTCCAGAATCAAATGCAATTTCGCCGTCGCGGTGACTTTCAATTGATGACGTCGTAAATCACCGTCGCGTCGCCACGGCCGCCGCCATTGCTGCCACTTTAATATACGCCGTGCATTTATAAATATATACACATATAGACACACGAATATATACACACATAATGTACGCACTCGCGCCACCCGTCCAGAAACTTTCATCCGCGTACCGCCGAGACTTGAATTTCAAATCGCCACGCCTTAAAAAACATGAAAAAAAAAAAAAAAACGCGATTTAATTAAATTTCTTTCGCCACGGCGTGCGCGTCTCCGGTACGTGCGAAATAAAGGCGATTTAGTGGCATCATTATTTCCATTCGCCGATGCCGCGAAAAAAGCCGTCGCTGTCATGGTAGTGCCGATAGAACGAGATATCGTGCGTAGGATAAAAATCGTTATGATGGCCGTATCACTTGTTTCCTACAACAACGACATAACCAGTGGTGTATTGGTAAATTTATCTATGGGTATACGCACTAATAAATTATGTATATTCCACCTAAAAAATTTTCTCGCTCCGCTTGAATTGTAGTCGGAATTGTAGTCTCGGTAGTCGTTACACTACAATAATTAACTTAATCCCTTATATAATATTTATATTATATTATTTTTATTTTATTTTTTATTATTATATTGACTAATCTTAGTCCGACGTTTCAACATTGTGTTATCACAATATTCAAAGTCAAAATAATAAACAATTTTTAAATTAAATTAAATTTTATACCTTATTACAATTGTAATGTATTATATAATATATTAACAATATGATGAATAATTATAGAATTATTGAATATTATAATATTATAAGATATAATTAACAGTGATCACCAATTCACCAATGGAACCGACTATTCTTCTTTGTCAAACGATACTACGATAAGTCGTTAACTCGAATAGCAAGATTCGAGAAGGAAAATACCCATTATTGCAGTAATAAAAATTTATAAATAAATCTATTAAAGAAACTTCAATAAGCCATTTAACTGGCCATAGCCCGACTATGAACTATTCGCCATAGCTTGATAAACACTTAATAACATCAGTGGTTACAAAAACACAACACCGCAAGAAACACCTTTGCCGGGCGTTATAAATCACATTATACAGTTTGAGAACCATGGGTTGAGCATTTATACTTCATATTACATATTTTAATAACATATATTTTTCAAAATGTAATTAATAAATTGAACTTAAAATTAATTATTACATTATTATATTATATTATTATAACAATTTTTTCCTATGAATAATTGAGTTATTTTAAGAGCGTATACCCGTAAAATGATATTTTACATTGAGTATACGCCGAGAATCGAAAATCTACTGACGGGTATACGACGTATACCCGCGTATCCGTACCAATACACCACTGGACATAACACAAAAAACATTCTCAAAATCATTATAAAATTAGGAGTTAGACAGTTAGGAAGTTTTTTATAATAATGGATAATAACTAATAATGTCACAATTGCCAGCTATAGCGGCCAATTTTATATGTTCACATATTATGTCGTTCTCATATTATAGAAAATAACACCAATACTATTATTATTTGCAATAAACTCAAAAATCGTTAATTTTGAGTTTCTTACATATGGCGGGTCAAATTTAGGGGGGGGGAGGTCAACGGTCCCGTGTTGCCTCTAGCTGCAATTTTTTAGGGGCGGCAAATTTTAAAACTGCCTCTACATATATATTACATTATGTAACCATGTTTATAACATTCCTTATAGGATGGAGGGGGTAGCTCGATTTTGTTGCCCCAGGGAGGCCAAATTTGAAATACGGCCCAGTGCATACGTCGTTGTTGTAGCAAACAAGCGATATATAGTGGCATTTGATCAGCGCAAACGCGCTGCAGCACATGATTAAACCAATAAAACGTATAACGTTACACGTACTTACCTGTTTATAAAAATTCGAAAAACATTCGGCACCGGTTTATTTGGATCAGCATGTACTAGCTGTTTAAGCTAGGTAGAGAATAAAAATATTGTAATTAAAACATCTGCAACTTCGTTTTTAGTGTATAAATGCACATCGAATCACCGAGCGGGTAATATTACGATCCCAACGTTTTTTTCGGTCTCATTTACCCCCACTCCCCACCGCTCTCCAAGGGTTCGTTTTTCCCCTACGTTCGGTGAAGATAAATATCGAAGCCTATTAAATACAATCGAATAATTCACCAGATAATATAGATTTATTATATATTTCGAGTATATATTATAAAACGTTGTTTTAAATAATAATATATCGATAGCGCTGTGCAGGTTGGCGCGCACGAAAACGTGCTATAAACCGCATCTCGCGAGCGGGGTTATAAACTCATGGCCGTTTAAAATTGCATGTTCAACGCGCTTCGTTAAATAAATAGATCTCGGAATAACATTGTTATTTCATTAACCTCTGAAGTAGTAAAACACGTCGAGCCCGAATAAATGAATGAAAGGCAATTATATAGAATAACCTTAAAAAAAAAAGTATATAAATGATGTATAATATTATATTTTAACTTATCCGTTTTTATCCGTTTTGTCCATATTCCACACTACATATTTACATTGTCAATATTCACTGCGGTTGGATAAATAAATAGAATCGAACATAACGATATCAAAACGCATACGCGGTAAAAATTATTGTTGGTTTTTTTTTATCACGTTCAAGTTAAGTTAGATTTTTTGGAGTACGGAACCGATTGTAACTTAACGATATTCTTTTCTGTTAATACGAGCATTGCAATCGTTCATAAGCGACATAAGCTCAACGATTATTATATACTTCAGACTTCTCATCTCATAATTATTTTAAATGATATATATATTTTTATAGAATATTTCTGGTTTTTAATTAATCGAAAAATCTGTTTCTTTCTCTCTCTTACCACCTTACCCAGTTGTTTTCCTTCCATCTTGTCCAAATTGATTTCATTGTCAAAGAATTTTTTTATCAGTGGAGTGCTTATGTTAACATATTAAATCCCCCCTGTAGTATATTACGTTCAATTAATTTTATATTGACTTTATAATACAAAATTGCATATAATATTCAATTTATATATTATAAAGATTAAAAAAAAAAAAAAAAAAACATAATGAAAATATTTTTAAAGTACTGAGAATTACTCACTTTAAAAACGAGTCGTCCCGTGCCCATGGAACGTGAATTATATTGTTATCGGAGAACTTCACCAACCAAGCTTGTGGATGCTGTCAACAAGTCGATACCGTTTTCGGATTATGATGAAATAGCTAACTGGACTATACACGACCCGACGGGCATTTCTAATGATGATAAGACCAATTTTCGGCACAGATTATCATGAACTGGCACGAACTGGTGGTCGTTAATGTTCGCAAACTTGGAATCAACAATATTCAGTCCTAGGGACTTATCGTACAATTTGCTATTAGAGATTAAATGTAATCCATGATACTTATTTCGGCACTCGTCGACCATGCGGAATTTATAATAATTTACACGTCCACACGCACAGCCAATAAACTGGGTGGTAATTAGTGTAATAATCAAAACACCAAAATATCGTTGTCGTCGTCGTGGGCGTCGTCGTCGCCGCCGCCGCTGCCATCGAAACGATTATTTATGATCTCATTCAAAACTTATATAAAATATAACACCGTATACTGCGTGGAATAATAATATCGTCTTATCGTGTTAGTGATTTTATACAAACCAAATATTATAAGTATATACGCATCGCTTCTCGCGCCGTACAACATATTATATTATACAGTACATAATACGTGAGTATATACACAGGACGCGGCGTCACTACATGTATGATGCATCGCCGTACATGTATTATATTATGAAATACGTACAGTGAAATATAGGTATATTCTTACTCATATTGAGCCCGTAGGCTGTTGTGCGTCGAAGTGCTCGACGACGTGGACAATGAAAGTTCTCCTGTCCCCCGTTCGCTTGTCTATCATCGTTCTGCTTAAGGTCACGTTGAGAAGTACCATATACTTCTCAACCCTTGAAACGGTACAAAAAGAACGCGAGGGAGAGGGAGGGGGGCAAAGGAAAGAGAATAAAACGCTCTCCTTCATACCAACGAATATTCCGATACACACACATATATATATATAAATACTCGACCCGATAAAAAAAAAACCTCAGCTCACCATTCGGCTTCGGGACGTTGAATACAATATACTGTCGGTCCAGTTGATCGATCGGTTTAAACTCGGCGTTGAAAAAAAAAATTCGGATAAATAGACTACACAACCAGAAAAAATTAGGTGACTGGTGTTTCCGTTCTGACTTCCGAGTTCCGTCTACATCGAAAGCAGGATTTGAATTTTATCGTTAAAAGTATTGGAATAAAATATTAACAAGACCAGTATAACAACACAGAAAAAAAATATTAAAATAATACGAAAGTCGTCGGTAGTGCACTTTGTACGAATCAATTTGAAATGTTATGTTCATATTCAATATTACGGTGTATAGGGGTGATTATTGACAAGAAAATGTATAGGTACGGATTTATCGAAAAGAACACAATAACACATAGTTGTAATTGTTTTATAGGAAAACATTGAAACGTTTGACATGTAAAAGAGAACAACGCAATATTATTCGTACACCGAATTATATCGGCCGTATTGTTCTCGATTATCCGCTTTGTTCGGCTTATGTTATTATTCCGTGCCAGAACCGCGGTGGTTGTAAAACATTCGCAGTCGAAAAACGGTTCGGAAGTCGATTCCCCGGAAACGTTGATCGACACGGTTGTTGATAAAAACGAGGTATATGCTTGTACAGCAGTAGTATAATATGTATAGCATATAGCCGTTTTGTCTTTCGTGACGTTTCTACGGAAACCAAACCTGTCCACGAGATAAAAAAGAATGAATCGACACATATGTTTGAAGTACGTACGACGTCATCGATTCCACTCGGCCTGTTTCGTCTGCAACGAGGATGAAAAAAAAATAATAATAATAATATAATGATAAAAAAAAAGAAATTATTCGCACACTAAACGAAAACGCTCCGAAAATAGACGTACGTCGAAAATAGCACCGAAATTTCAAACGCACGATCGACGTGGTGAGTTACTGCGCGAGTCACCGAGACTTTTCGTACACTCCGAATATCTCACGGACATATTATGTGTCTACTATACTATCCGACGAGAAGAACCCGAACGATTTGTCAGTAAATACTGGATGAATAATAGTGGTTGAGGGGGTAAAGGGAGGGCGTATCCACGAGCTACCGGGCAACGGGGAAACTGACTCGCATACACGAGGGCTTTTCTTGATGACCTGGCCCTGCCAGTAAAGAACGTTGACAAAGTTGTTGACAAATCGCGCGGCGTCGTCGGCCAAAGTATTCCAAAAACCGATAAATCTATTCTTTGTTTCCTCCCCCTCTTTCTTTTTTTTCGCTTTTGATCTGTGAAGAAGACGACGCACGGAGAACCAAATATCCCTGGAGCGCAATGCGTATGCGTTATATTATAATCATCATGTTTCATATCGGCTGTATTCCGCGGTCGTAAACTGACAATACGTTCATGGAAACGCATATAGAGAACAAAACAATTACGAAATTCTCAAAAACATTGACCAACGATGACTACCGCGATTATACCGCACACTATACAGCGGTCGTAGCAGCTCATCGGTCTACGGAATTATGCGCAAGTACATTATGAGTGTTTGACCATAATATGCAGATCAGAGAGCCACTTTGTTATTTTTTTAGTTTGAAAAATGTCAAAAAGAGAAAAATACTTGTTTAAAATATATAAATTATTTGTGCCGTTTCAGCCCTTTTGCATATTATAAGGTATATAATATAATTGGTTATAATTAATGCTATGAACACCACTCGAAATAACTTGAAACGTCCGTTCTACCCAACTATATAATCTCGATACTCGACGAGCTGATAGTTTTCAGTTGTCTTAAACAGACTGTACCCTACGATGTTAATATTATTATTATTTTGGATAAAGTTGCATGATAAAAGTTCAGACTACGGATTTAGTATTCATACCTTGTACTCCCGTTAGACATGACCGGAGAAAATAATGGTTCCAGCTGTGACAAGACATCCCAACAATACTCGTAAGAATATTAAAATAATAAGGCAGCGGCTTTCAATAATGTCGTATTTAGAAATAGCTATACAATGAGATGGTCGAATTTATTTTGCTTAGAATGCTTAGATAAATGGATGATAGCTATTTTTATTTTTTACCGTTATAAAATAATGTAAATGATTTAAAATGGATTTATGATGCGATTGAATTAAATCTTCTTTTTTATAATATTCGATTGATGCTACGTTAATCTTTTCGTACAGATTTTAGATTTACTATGCTTAGATTGGAGCCAGGTCGAATGTTCATGACTAAATATTAAATTTTTAAACACATCATAATATGTAAGTATAATATCGTCACTATAAACACACGTACGCGTAATTGACCGAATACAAAATAATGTGCCAGCAGTATATGTGATTTAGTGTTAATTAACTCGGTACGTACACGAAATTTAAAAACAAAACTGTTAAAAATATCATTAACCTTTTTGTATCGTTAAAATATTACACAAAAAATCGTATCCGTGGTTATGTACACACAAACCAACATTTAATTAAAAACACGGTTATGTGATATAGATAAATTATTTTTTATTTTTTTTTTTATGTCAACGCACGCTTTTTGTTGTGTGAAAACCCCAGATAGTAAGTATACATATTTTTACGGATCAATCATCATATTAATTGCTAAAAAATCTGTGAGAAATAATGTCAAAACAGTATACGCTAATAATGCAACAACGTTTTGTGATGAAAATTAAAGCGTTTATATAGAACCATCGGTATGAGGGTTGCACGGAATATCGTTTCGCTTGCAATTGCTATAAAACATTTTATTTCGTTTTTATAGGAAATCAGTTAATGTGTATGCGGTGATTGTATGAAATAATGGTATCATATCGTTGTTTGTTTTTTCTTTCATTACTATCGTGGCAATTTAAAAATTTGCAAATGTAAATAAACATATGTATTTAAGTACGGAATGAATTAATATAAATGATATTTTTCCAGTAACGAACCGGGTTCGCTTCACTTTTATAAGAAAGTACCTAATAAGGAATACAAACAAATAATTTCAACTTTCGTGTACATTACTGTACAAACGTTTATAGAAATATATTGAACTAAACGCGTGTAGAAATACTAAATCATTAGGAAAATAAACAACAAAAGTAGATTTTCAGCTAAGAATAAAAAGAAAATTATACGCGTAATGTTATATATTTTAAAATGTTATAGATATTTTTTCATCAACTTACCATTTTCAGTTCATCGTCAAATAAAACCATTTATAAAACAAATAAATGATTAAAACTTTCCTAGTTTAAAAATTCATAATAGTAAAAAATATATAAATAAGCGTATTTGAACGACTTATTTTTCCATAAGAAGCACAGAAGTAGGTTTGCTAACTTTAAAAAGTTAATACTTAATTTGGAATATATTATGTATAGAAGGTCAAAGATTAAAATTTTCCAAATTCATATTACAAAAAGGAAAAATACTGTTTGTTTTTGAAAAATTGTACAAGCCCAAGCTGAAAATAATAAAAATAAAATTTAAAAACTGCCACATCAGTTTCAAAATGTTTTAAACTACTTTTACAATAAATTTTAAAATGAAACAATAAAATTGACGTAAATAGTTCATATTTTACGAACAAATCTAAATAATTATTGTATAACACTTTAAACGTTACAAAAAATGATTAATAAAAATACAATTATGATTATATATTTGTTGTATTATATTATTGTATATTTGATATGGACTTATAATAATGGCATACTATAATATAATTATTACTATAAACCTGATCGAATAACATTATGACTAAGTTTATGAATTTTTATTTATTTTAATTCGACAGCTTAACCAAATAAAATAAGTATATTATTTAACAACAATCGAAACCAGATGAATAATATTTGTTGAACACACACACACACACACACACATTGACACATATTATGTAGATTAACATCAAACGTCATAAGGTTTATTTACATATACTTTTCATTTCATGAGATTTGAAAAGTGCTCTGCCTCCAATGTCTCTAGATTACCGCCTACGTGACAATAATTGCCAAGAGGAAACGAATCATAACGGGAAATAAAAAGAAAAAAAGAATATAACTACAAAATTAGCAAGACAGCCGATTTGAGGTGGTAGGTACACATGATTTTAATTTTATCAAAGATTTTTAATAACATGGTATTAACTATTTTATAGAGAAATTAAAAAACCAAAAATTATAATTTTAAAAACTTGATCATAAATATATAAAAAAAAAAAAAAATGATAAGTCCAATCCTTCGATTATTGTTAAAGTTTAAAAACATTGGTTCTGGTATTATTATAACAGTGAACAATCAATATAAATGTTAACTTCATTATAAACATACGAATAAACATATATACTAATTATTTGATAATGTTACACTTAATTATGATTTGTAAATTTGTATTTTCATTTTCTTCACTTTATTTCTACTTTTATTTAATTAGATTTTATACTGTTATAATATAAATAATTTTGTAATTATATAACTCTCACTTCTTAGCACAAGCTTTTAGCTTTTTAGAAGTGATTCAATATATTATTTTAATTTTATTTACTTTTTATTATAATTTATATTATATTGTACTATTTATGTTGTTATATGATATATTGGAGAAACAAATTTATTATTATTATTATTATTTAATAATACGTAGAAAATACAAAAATAATCAATTAACCATTTATGAACAAATAAAATAAAATGAGGATTCTGACAAAACGACTTTCCGTTAGTATTTTCCTTTTGTACGGTAAAAGTTATAGAAGTAGTTCATCAAACATTTTTATGGCAAAAAATTAAATCTATAAGCTAAATAATAGCACGCACAATAATAACGGTGGACAAGGAAAATGATAATAATATAGGTAATATTTATTTTTAGTTTGATATTTCTACGTTTTGTTTCGAAAGAATTTCAGAAATTCAGAAGAAGCGTGTACGATAATGTGTTTGCTGTGGAATCTCCTTAAAGGATCGATAGGATTTAACGTACGGTATTTGGAAATGGTAAAATTTTACCGAAAATCTATGTCATTCTGTTGGAGTTTGAGATGGTTTGAATAGTTTGAAGTTCATTGTTAACATTTTCAAACGAGCCGTCCAGAAGTTCCATTATAGTTGCTGATATCTCCATATTTGCGGTGTATAAAAGCGTGAGTGTTATGCTCTAACGGAATTCTATTCGTTAGTTTCACGATACGTTTATATATGTTTTTCCCATCGTCATGATTCGCTGACGAACAAAAATACATATCTTATTGTTAAGCCAACAAAATCGATTTATACGTTAATAATTTATCAAGAGAAAATATTTTGTAATTAATTAACTACACGTCGCACGTATTGAAAGTCAGATAAAGACCGGAGAAACTTTAAATAATATTATTATTATACATACGATGAGGCAACCGAAGTCGATATAATTGTACACAAATGCATGTGTACACAACAATAATCGCGTTGTGTTAAATGGGACTTAAAGCTCAATTTACGGGTTTCCTCTTAAAAAAAAAAAAAAAAAAAAACGATACCTAACAACGCGTGCGGTTGGGTTTTCGCTAAGAATATCATCACTGCAGAATACGTTATCGTCATAGCGCGCTCTACACTGCTTCAGACCAAGGCTGTATATTGGAGACACATGCAAATCAGATTTTGCGAACAAACGGATAACCATAGAATAATTGGGACTGTTTGTGGTAGTGCAATTTCATGATAGTTTGTTCTATAAACATTGGCCGGGAAAAAAATTGAAAATAACTATTTTTTGAGAGTCAATTTTTCTTTCTTTCGGTATCACACCTAAAGAAAAATTACGCAAATAAATATTTTCGATTAGGTAGATGTTTACTAGACATTTACTAAAAAAATAAACATTTTAATTGAAATATCGTGTGGAGGAGGGAAGTGATGAGGACACGTACGTCACTCGGTAATAATGAAACGTGGAACGCGGAGATCGTGGTATGCGACGCATTCGTAGACGTGCATGGTGTATAGTTTTTTTCTTTTCTACGGTGAAATTCCGGTCCGGTGATAACTGCACCGCCGTAAAGATATGGGGGAACACAACGGTGAAATAAACGTGATAATGTCTACTACTCGTGGGAAGGGGGGGAAGAGTTATACGTAAGGGTACTGAATTCGATCGTAGTCCGTTTTATCGCGAAATATAAGCCGCTCCGTATCCTGAAATCGAATTAGGCGACGGATGAGGAACTCCGGAAAAAAATTTTCGAAACCATAGAATTCGCTATTTTAGGTTATAAGCTTCAGTCGACCATCGCGTCCACAAGCAGAGGGGCAGGCGTTGGCGGTGGTATCTCGTCGCGATCCGACCCCGATAAATTATAATAAACCCATTCGGGCCGTCCACGGCGCATATAATAACGCACACTAAAACAGCATCACGATTCAAGTCGAAGCGCGATGATGTAAACTTTATTTTCCGGTGATGTACGACATTGGTATTCTAGTCGAGAAAAGTTCCGACTCAGAGAAAATTTATCGGTTACACTTACACGCACTGCACACGTATGTATAATATACATATATATATATATATATATATATATACACGTGCTGGTGATAATATTATACGCGACACACACGCACGATGTGCTGTAAAACACTGCGTACGCTTGCATAATATATAATATGTGTTCATGATCGAGCACGAATCCGTAGAGGGTGGGAGGGAAGAGTCCAATGGGGTCTAGATCCCTCCCCCTCGATATTTTTCTGTCTAATAATTATTCTATATTCAATCTAAATGCAAATTAAATACTATTTTAATTTCCAAAGGTAAATAAAAATAAAACTTAAACTCTTAAACTTATAAAAATTATGTTAACAATGTTAATTAATTATTCCAAAATAGGTATCCGCAGTTTGTGTAGAAATAATGGCATTTTATTTTACCATACTTTATGTACCACATTGTTATATTGTACATAGGAACATATAATGACCTCACGTGTATCAATATTGAGAGAAATAAAAAAACAATTCACACAAAGATTTCTTTACGATTTTTATTCAAAAACATAATTTTATATTTTGTTGCAGTTGTGTATGTTTTGTATAAACTGTAGCATTATTAAATGTTTGTTAATTTGTTATTGATCATTTTATATTACGCATAAATATATGATTAAGATTAATAGTTTCAAAATTATATTTAGAATACGATAATTCTATATACACTGATTTCCTTTCAAAATAGTATAATAAATAATAATTATTGTAATAAAATAACCTAGAACTTCCGCAAAATGTTTTTCTGCGACACCCGCAGTATTGTTTATTAAATAGGTAGGTAGGTAATAAAAAAAAAATATATATATGATTTATAGAAATTAGTGTCCTGATTTATATTTTGTTATGTTAGAGCACGACGAAACGTAATAAGTGCTGGAACAAAACTGTCCGAAATCTTTACACAATAGTTAACTGCAAGTGCCTTAAGTCTGGTCAAGCCAGCGGCAGAGGAGTAGTTATGCGTTGACACGACCAGACACTAACTATACACAAAACTTAAATAATTAATTGAATATTAATTATTACTTTATACATTTTTTGTACACTTCACTACAGCGACTATTGCGTTGCCGCTTGTTGTATACTATTTGTATATATTTTTCCGTGCACCTATTTCAACTGTTCATCAATTGATAGACAACGAAATACCAATGTGAATTCCCATAACAGGTGTTGGCAGTTGTTCTGATCCATGGCTGATATAATGTATGATTTCATTTATAATATATAGTTCTACCGGCCACTTAATCGTTGGTGTGTTCTGCACAAATGAGCCATCGACCATTTAATATGCGGTACTCAATATACTGGACGAGATGGACGTGGCACTGACGTAAGAGCACTTTTTTTTTTTTTTTTCATTGTTCCAAATCAGTCAAAAACCGAAGGGAATTCGTCCGACGTTGAGTCGTAAAAGCATTTGGACAAATTGCGTTACACAGGAACGACAGCGCTTTTTGTTTACTCTGGAAAATGTTCACTCGCGAGGCGGCGGACGTGTATTGACCCGAATATTTTCCCGTGCAGTATTATAGGTTCTGCTTCTCGGAGAGCAATGGAACGGGATGAAAATAAAACTATAATATTATGTGCCACAAATCACGTCTGTTAGAAAACTCAGACGGTCGGTTTTATAATATTATTATGCAAGTGTACTGCACCTCGGACATTGTTTCCCTGTATCAGCGTTTCTTAAACCGTGTTCCGCAGTATCCCGGGATCCCATGAAAATCACTTCAGATTTCCGCAAAGTTCAAATGCTTTTTTTCAAAATGTTCAAAAAAATGTCTTTAAAAATACCTAACTATAAGGATTAGTAGTGGTTAATGAGGCGAAATTGTTCGTATAATAGAAAAAAAAATATTTGTATACTAATATGAAATAATGCGTATAGTCGTCTAGTCTAGCGTTTCTTAAACTATGTTCCCGGAACCTTCATTTATCGTTGCAAGAAAAATTATTAGATCATTATTATTTTTATTTTTATATTAATATAAATAAAAAAATAAAAATAAATAGGTGTTCCATGATAAAGGTGGACATCAAAGAAGGTTCCACTAATGAAAAAGTTTAAGAAACGCGACCCTATATTATTATGTATGTAGATAATAACGACGACGGTGCAGGCGGTGTTTGCCACGTTATTCGATTCGAACATTATACAACGATTGATTTTCTTATATTGTTTAGAAATTTTCGTTATGAAAACAAAATGAAAGTGCGTTTTTTTGTTCAAATTATTCGTTTGTTTACCGTTAAAGTCGGCACAATGTTCAAACCGTTACAGCATGAAATTTGCTTTTCGTAGTATTTTTCAGTCGACTGACCATCCTCCGTATCGTATTGCGCGAAGTCTTTTATCGAGAAAATCACGCACGTCAAACGCAATGTTATTCGTATCGACGCAATTTTTTGGAAAAGATCTTTGTTCAACAATCACCGAATAGTACCCATGAACACAACCAGGATTGTTATACTAACATAAATTATGATGTTTTCGTTCAGCAAGACATTCGCAAAATGGTAAAACGATGAAATTCGCACATGTGCACGGGGCGAGATGAATGCTGGACAGCGTTTTCAAACGCATATATGTTTATCATCCAAAAGTCATAACGAAAACGTTCCAAGTTCCGACCAATGACCATCATAATAATATGTTATATTAACAGTATAGTATTTAATTTCATCGATATCCGTACACGCAAGGTTTTACATTTTAAACAAATAACAGGATTCGTGCGCTTTTTATGACTTTTACGTGGATTTGCAGTGATCACGATATAACACGCACATGGCTCTGGATCATCCCAACTTGCGTTCTGTGATCTGCAACTCGATGGAAAAATGTCAATATTCTCGTGCAGTGGAAAATTTATTGAGGGGGGAGGGGCTCCCGGGTTTCAACCTCCCCCCAAGAAAAAAAAAAGGTTAAAAATTCATATTATGAGTTTTACAATAATATTTGTATAAATAACTCGGGTTTAACATTTTTTTCGACAGCAAATTTTACCAATTATTAAATCATAACTCGTATGTATTTTTATAATATTATAATCTTTTACTTAATGTTTAGACCCCAGTACCAACACAATAGATTTGAAAACACGCCACTGTTCGTGTATGCCAAGTACGACTTCTCCCTAAGAATGGATCTCTCATAGGCGCAGTCCAAATGCCAAGACAATAATACATAAGTTTCTATTCACCACGACTTTAATAAGTTAGTTGCTGTGACTTCAAGCTTACCGTATGGACTATGGAGTCAGGCCTTGGACACTCTCTGCAATAAATAATAATGTAAATAAAGATTGAAGACTATTTTTCCGAGGAAATGTTATTGTCATCACAGTGATAACGTGAAATTACGATTTATTCTAATTATATACAATGACGTCATGGTATAAATGACTTATTTATCAGAGCAATTTTTTTTTAGAATATATTTTAGTCGCATTGATTTTTCTCCGATGTAATGGCGATTTTAATTTCACGTTCGCCCTATACTTCCCATGTAAATTCTTATCAGTGCCCATTCGGATTTATCATTTATTCCGTAGTAGAGCAATTTGAGCCACTAATGAATTAATATACAATTATTATAAAATCGAGACGTTTTCCATTTTTTTTTTTTATTTTTGACAAAATCTATAAAGCATAAAAATGAATTTTTTACGATTTCATGGACAACAATTTAAGAAATAAGAATAAAAATAAAAAAGAAATGAATAAATAAATATTATAATATTTAAAAATATATATAGTGTGATAATGCTAATAGGTGTTTCCATTTAAAAAAAATACAAGTTGTTTCGCGCATGCGCGCATACAAAGGGTTAACAATTTGAGATTTATCAATAAATGTGTATTTCGGTACTCTCTATCACCTCCCGAAAACCCGATTTCAATCCAAAGACAGCTGAGATATTCAAATTAGCGTGATAACACTGAATATAAAAATATGTAAATATAATAACTTATAGAAATAAAATAAATACTTAGCCTCGAGTATTCTTAAAAATGTATACTACGACCAGTTCCAAATTAAAAATATATCATCAAATAAATAATGGCTGAAGGGACATAATGAGAAAAATTGATCGTTTATTTCCATAGAGATAATTTACTTCAATAGGAAGGATTATTTAAAATGAGTTTTTATTAGATATAATTATGTTAAGAAAAATACATTTTTTGGTTTAACCAGTTATTATTAACCATTTATAAAACGTTTGTTCTATTTTATTAATTAATAGCATACGACCCGTTGACCGACGACAATAATACAATATTAACGTTTATTTACGTTGTTCCGATTTTTTTAAAACGTCACTCCAACTGTATTTGAAACAACACTCTCTGTATAGTTCACCATTAGTGATGTGCATCGCCATGAATAATAATATTATACACATACGATCTATACGGTATAATTTATTATTGTTGTTTCGGTCGTCGGGTCGGTGAAAACGCCTGATAAAAACGACTTGTGTTTGATAGAATTACAAATATTGAATTTCAACACTTTCAGCAGACGAGTTTCTTCCTCTGGCCTTATCTCCGCGTACGAATGTCTACACAGCATAAATATACACACGCGCGATTATTATTATTATTATTATTATTATTATTGTTTTTACTATAATTATCATTATTATTTCATTATTTTGACTCCTTTGTTCCCGGGCACAATGGCTGCGATCGTAACGTAAACAGTAAATACCTACGCACGATAATGTTATGTGCGCCAAACGTTCGAACGTTCATAATCTAATTACATTATACCAATTAGAAAAACAATATTATTCCAGTTCAAAAGACATAAATGATAGTAGTAATAAACGTTAACAACAAACGGTGCAAGGCTGTGTAGTTTTGTCGCGGAATGCGCGCAACCCCAAATTTATACGATAGAATTATTAGATAATATTATAACAGTAGTATAAATATTGTCTTTTTCGTAGCATTGTTTTAATTCTAAACTGTTCATTCCACTACATATATTATACAATACTAAATCACTTTTTACTTTTATTCTAATGGCTGACCGCATGCAGTTTTATTTAAAACATACACTGCACGTCCGTTATGAAAACGTATACGCAGTTTATTATACGGCTATAATAATTTATTACAAGCTTAATGCAGTTCGGGTGAGAATACGAAGAGGACAATTTTTCCCACTACTTTGCCAGTTGCTTTACGAGTTTAGGTTATTATTTTAACTATTTTTTTTTATTTTTTATTTTTTTTTTTTTTTTGGGGGGTTTTATTTTTTTATATTAAACTATATTATGCGTAAATATAAAATATCATCAACGTTTACACCCACGAATATACCGCCATTAGAATGTTTCCAAATGTTTAAAACAGAGGGTATTATTTAAAATAAAAAAGCTGCGTGTTATTTAGCACCTATTATTATAGCAGTTTACGGAGACAATACATTTAAAAATATACAATGTAATACTTTTCCCGGAAAAATGGTTTATGGTGTCTAAAAAATAAAATAAAAACTAAACTTAAGAATATTCTTATGGAGGTGACCCTCAATTCTAGATTCCTAGATAATAATTTCTTAACACTACGAGTATATGTTTTCGAGAAATTATTAATGTTATTTCACGATTTTTATAAACACGTAAGTTATTGTAATCGATTAAAAATCTTCAAAAATATAAAACATGGGTAACACTGCAACGGACTTTGTTCCTGACAATGGTATAGTTCAAATAATACCACAAAGTCAATTGTTATTTAGATATAGTTGCATTTATCAGATTATTGAATACTTGCTTGTAATTTTCTCAATTTTTATTTGCTGTCGCGGTACGGAATTTCCGTCGGTGCTACAAACTTGAATCGCTTTCGGAACTTTGATAATATTGATTCAAATCATATAAAATCACAATCGCATCAAAATACGTTGAATTTTTTTTTTCTTGCTTTTCTTATAAAAACAACGTCAAAAACGTAATTGTAATATAACATTATTGCGTCGATAATAATTTATTTGTATAAGATTTCGATGACGTGAGCACGTACAGTCACCGTACGCGGTGACCACCATTTTCGGAGAAGCAAAGTGCCAAGATTAATGTGTCAGTATACAAATAAGTTCGCCTCAGTTAAACTTCACATTTTTTTTTATTTCTATCGATTGGATGGCTTCCCTGCGGGGTCTTGTATTCCCAATGAATGTTCAGTCTACAAAATTTAATTTCTATTCAATATAGAATTGCCAATCGTTCGAGGTTGTTGTTATTATAATATTATACGCACTTCCATGATAATTATAGCGTTTACAGCCGTGTATAATAATGGTTTATATGTACTTACATATTAATCATGACTCAATAAAGTAATTGAATGATTCTTCTATATAAATATGTTTCAGGACTATTTGAGTGCTGTGAGCTATGATTGATACTACATATTTGAGATTATTTACAAACTTTTATTAAATATTCCCCTATTATGAAGAAATTTCTGTCATCACGGTTAAATATGTTTAAAAATATACATTCGTACAGTTATATTTATGTACAGTTAGCATTAGGTTAGGTTATAAAAACTTAAAAATGTACATGGTTGCCCATAGTTTCATTAATGACAAGGATATTTTATTTCATTATATTAGTTCAATGAATCCAGTTAGTCAATAGTTAGTATAATATAATTGAATGCATAATTAAATAATAAGAATCGATTGAATAGTTTAAATGTATTATGAATCTATATAGCTTATAGTTTTTATTGTAAATATTTTTCTTTTGCATATTATCGTTGTACTTTTATTTACATACATATTCGAATAGAAATAAATACGTATATAATATGTAAATATTTTTTAGTTATAAATACATACGAATCCGTATCCTAATAATAATATTATAATACACCTATTATAATACCGTCGAAGAAATATTTACACAATAATATGTCATTTATATTCCAGCACTGCACCTGTACATCGGAACACGTTTTGTTATATTTTTTCCACTCGTCGCACTTTCACACTCTCGTTGGAATATCCACACGTTATCATTATAATATGTTCGACTGACTCATGAGAAAGTATCATGATAATATAATATGTATAACATTGTATAACATCGTCACATCGATATATACTGTACTCTGTAGTATGTCACCGGTCCGCAGGAATTATTGTGCATAATATATTATCGTTTTATCGCTCACATACATTTCCGTACAGAAGACCGAAAGTGGTAAATTGGGTCATAAATGTCCTTTTTTCGATAAATTGGGTCCCGAAAAAAGAAAGGTAGTAGGTAAATTGGTTCACGGAGCAAAAAAGGTAGTAGGTA
The DNA here is from genome assembly GCA_025469195.1 of Chaitophorus viminalis. Classification (NCBI taxonomy): domain Eukaryota; kingdom Metazoa; phylum Arthropoda; class Insecta; order Hemiptera; family Aphididae; genus Chaitophorus; species Chaitophorus viminalis. The sequence goes on from JAIPRK010001780.1 coordinate 37,261, forward strand.
AAGTCCAAGATGAACATTTTTTTTTTTAAATATCTAATAATTTTTATAAGAAGTAACATTTTATTAAAATTATGGCATAATTTTTATAATTAATTAACATATACGAGTTTTTTTGGTAATATTACATTTTTGGTAAAAAATTTAATGATATGAATTATTAGACATAATTGAAGTTACAACGTTAGAAAGTTATTTGACCACAATGGAATCGATAACTGATAAATACATAATTTATTGTAATTCAATCCTTGTAATTTCTCCCTTTCTAATATGATACACAAAACACAACATTATATTTGGAGAAAAATTAACCAAATTTTTAATATATGGTATTTTTATATATTTTTTTTTAAAAAAATGGTATCTTGTTTTTGGAGGAAACGACTACGGTCAAGTAGTATCTAGTATCAAGTAGGGATCCAACTTACTTAATACCTTTTTTTCTTCAATTTACCACATTTAAAATGTAGGTACACGAAAAATCGTGGACCCAATTTACCTAGCTCCCAGAAAACCTGTCCCCTGTGACCCGTACTAATCACGTACTATATAGTTCGCCGGTCTGGTGTAAGACGTGCAGTCTGAGACGTTCGGACGTATATAAGTCATACGTTCGATTCGGAATCTGTCACTCTGCTGTAGTTTGAAATCGATTGAATATAGTTTTATCCCCAACGTCCGATGGATAGTAGGTTTCCTGAACCAACGGCGCGATAAAACAATATATTCTTTTGAACTCTCGACGAACGGAGAAGTAGCGCAATCGTTGCAATCGGTCTGCCGGTGTCACTCGCCGTCTACCGTCGAGGATAAGGGTTCGTAATCCGCACAAAAAACCAACGTCTCTATAGTTCATCCACAGTTTAGATCTCGGGTGACCCGAAGTTTCGACCATAAAACAACGGCTATCATCATTGATAAATACAATTATTATTATTATCAATCAATTACGATCAAATGTCGAATTGTCACACTACCGTTATCATCGGTCTAACGGAAAAAATGAGCTAACCCGCATTATTACTTTCTTGCCTTTAGATTATCCCATCATTGGCCACCCGTGGTCTCCGACCGTTGACAAACTTCACAGTTTTCGAAACTTTTTAAATCAATTATCTACTATAGCAAAACGCGTAATGGTCGTAATGTTTTCAATTAGATTATATTACTACACGTATTATTTTTACGTCAGTTATTCAACATTGGCCGGACTATTATAGTTGATAACTATTGTGCAGCGTTTCTTAAATTTTTTTATTAATGGAACTTTTGGTTTCCACGTTTATCGTGGAACACCTATTAATTTATATCAATATAAAAATAAGAATATTAATAATTGCATATAATAATAGTGTGTATACTATGTGTATTTAACTCTGAAAATATTTTAAATTGCATACAAACAGGGCTTATACTTTAATTACTTTAATTCTACTAATGACGTTAATCTAAATTTTTCTTGCTACAATAAATAAGGGTTCCGGGAACATAGCTTAAGAAACGCTGTACTAGACTATACACATTATTTCACATGAGTATACAAATTTATTTTTCTATAATACAAACATTTTTCTCCTTATTAATCACTACTAATTTTTAGTTAGATATTTTTAAAGATATTTTCTTTAAAATTTTGAAAAAAAAAACATTTAAGTTGCGGAACCCTGAAATTATCTCCGTGGAACTCCGGGGTTCCGCTAAATACCGTTTAAGAAATGCTGCTATAGTAGATAACTAGTTGAATTCACCCAACGAATTTTATTTTGTTATTTATTTTTAGGAAAATAGAAATAATAAAATTACTTGACGCTGTTTATTTTTTTTTTTGTGTTACGCTTGGACAACTGATGATAAATAAAACATTTTATTATAAAATTATAATTTATAAATATAGGAAAACGTAACCATGGACACTTCTTATTCGACATGGTAATATAAAATTGTACACGTAATGACGATCTGTCGTGATCTGATGGGAGTGATTTTCCATATCCTCCCTGACCAAAACAAAATATAATCTTAATTAATGCTTATTAAAATGTGTTGCGTTTTTATTAAATTAAAGTACAGAATAATTTAAAAATTTGATTTCGAAACATAAAACGAGTTTATTATGATTTTATCTCATCAAGTGTTATTTATAAAAATAAGAAATATCTAACAAAAAAGTATATTATATAGTTGCAAGTTACAGGTAGAAAATAATACTGCTGTATGGTATTTTTTAAATTAACTTTTAAGTTAATTAAACTTTCGACTTGTACATAATAGGTATACATTTTTTAAAGAGAAAAATAATTTTTTTCAATCTATGAACCAAATCGATATTTGTTTACAATCTCGAGTGAAACCAAATGTAATCTTCCTTTACGGCAATCTTAAGTACGTTATGCATTTATTTTTTGTTCATTAAGCTTTATACTTTTAACTCAACTCGGTGGTCGTAATATCACATTATATATTCAATGGCCTTGCATTATTTTTTAACATTTATTTTTTAACTTATAGTTCAATTTGTATAAAAAAAAACTCTTAGATATCTATGAGCTGATTATATTATTCTTATTGTTCTCACGATACCAAATTTAGTAAATACATGAAATCCATTAAAAAAGTTATAGGAAAATTTGCTCTCCGTACAATATAATGTGTTTTGTTTATAAAAACAGTTCAAAATGTGATTGGTCCACTGTTACTTATCAACTTAGTTCAGCGAGGTCAATATTTTGACATTATTAAAATATATGGATTACGTAAATATTTTTTCTTGACCGTCTCAATGTAAGATCATTAAATCGTATTAATATGGTTTGTAGGTTACGATAAAAACTATAATAGATACTATTGTAATAAATCCATACTTATTTTTCATTTTTATATATCAATTTGACGTCTTATCATTAATTAATCTCCGATAATCTATTATACATAAATATACACAAAACACATGTAATATTTACCTACTTAATATAAACGCTATGATATATGTATTCGACATGATTATACTTTTTAAAAAGACGCGTTGTACATGATAAATGCAAAATTATTAGGATGATTGACATCTAAATGTCAGGTTTATCTTTTTCAATATGACGAGTTGCTGTAAAACATCATGTATTATAATACAGAGCGAAATAAAATATTCTATAAACTATTAAATCGGTATAGTTATGTAATCAAAATGCAATGAATTCAATGAATCAGTAATTGGTACAGTATAATCATTAGTTTCCGATTAGAAATGTTGAATAGTTTATTATAATTTTACACCATTAATAGGTAATAGTAAATACTTTTTTCTCTCTCGTTCGCGGTATAGTACCTATTGTATGATATGGTCTCTTATTAACCATACACAATACTATTATTAACGTAACGACCGACGCGGCTGTTCAGGTTTTTCGTTTAAACATCAGCGGATGCAGAAGTGTAGAAAAGGTTTAATCGTTTGTGCCCTTCTCTTCCTCCCGTGTGGTGCGAAATGCTATTACGACAATATTACTGAGCTGCCTCCGAAGTGGTTTTACGTATTATTTTTGATGACTATTAGTGTTTCGGTTGTCCGTGCACTTGAACCGCATAAAATGTATACGCGTTTTATAATAATATCATGCAAAGATAATCGCATTTAAATGATTTAAATTAGCGCGATTCATTTGAAAAATGTAATAAATAATGAATGCCCCGATTTATTAAGTTTACAGTTTTAACTCTGGATTCGTACATGTATTCAATGTATTAAATAAGATTATTACGGTCTATGAAATATGTATAACATAAATTTATAGATATTAAATACCGACTGAGTTTTATACATTATTAAAATGCACCAAACTGAAAATAATAATTGGTTTGTATTATTTCACTGAAGCCGGGCTTAATGTGCATTTTTAACAAGAACATTGGCGAATTAATGAAAAAAGGATAATCATGACGAAAATATTATGTTCAGATCGATTTGAACCTATAGACCAGCGTTTCTTAAACTGTGTTCCATAGAGCCCTGGTGTTTCTGCGGTGATCACTTCAGGGTTCCATGAAACTTAAATGCTTTTTTTCAAAGTTTTCAAGAAAATTACTTTAAAAAGTCTAACTTAAAATAAGTAGTGGCTAAGGGGGGGATCAAAAAATGTAAATAAAATAAAATAGTAGGGATTCCACGATAGAAGTAACCATCAAAAGGGGTTCTACGATAGAAGTAAAAATCAAAAAAGGTCCCATAGATGAAAAAGTTTAAGAAACGCTGCTATAGACAATCGGTACGTGCGGCTTTTTTTCCTTGGGTCAAAAACAACTGTCCGAAGATAAAGACTTGGTTGCCTTGCTCAGAAGGCAACGGGAACTTTGTGGAGTAAAACTTCACGTTTACTACACAATAGTCTAAAAACTGTTGTCAAATCGATTGAACCGAAGTCTTCTTGTTATTCGAAACGGCCTACGCGTTTAGTTATTGTACGGTGGTTTTGATGTGCATTTGGATTTGATTTTATTCCGAGAACCATCAAGACTTGCAAACTTTCAATTTCAATTCCTTCATTTGAACATGTTGTGTTTCGGTCGAATCAATCATACGGTAAAGGTGGTTTAAAATATTAAAATGCTTTTAAAATTTGATCAAATCTTGAGTGTTATAAGGCTATATATATATTTTCACCTAAAATAGAAATTTTCATATCCATTGTGTACTCCAGCATTTCATCAATTTAGCTTATACAAAGCTATATTATAGTCTATGAAATACCGTTAGAACACAATAATTTTACCACAGATTTATTTCAATAACGTATCATCGCCATCAATCATCGATTAGACCACACTGAGTCACCGAATAAACCAAAAATCGAGATCATCGTAAATCCGTTAAGTTATTAAATATTATCGTTTCCATATGACTGATAACTATTACTTTGTTATACTGTAGTGCTGTTGATGATTGTATTTATTGATTGTAAATCGAAAATTGTTATGAAAAATCTGTTTTGATTTCGACGTGTTCAAAACAGATAGGTTGTACTTGCCCCATTGTTCAACAATAATTATTTACATTGAATTATTTGAACCGACTAAACTATTTTTAGACTCTGAACGGAGTGATGGAATCTATTGATTTTACAATGATGTGTGTTTTTTTTTTTTTTTTTTTGTGTCTGACGACAACATTTTTTGCAGTTAAAATGCTTTGAATTGCTTAAACAGCAACTTTTCTGAAAGGAAAGTGAATGTAGATGGTACTTGGGCAAGTCAAAAATCAAACTTTTTTAATACTTTTTGTAAAAATTGAAAAAAACGTTCAAAAATTACGAAAAAACGGGAAATTTTACGCAAAATCACGTTTTTACAAACTACATTTTTTAAAAATGCTCTAACTCAAAAACGAAAAACCGCAACTAGTTGAAATTTTCACCAAATCTTTATATTAGTATTATCTATACATACATAAGTTTTCAAAGTATTTTGACATATTTTGACTTATTTATAGACA